>LT990241.1:1699514-1709514 GCA_900257145.2 Plasmodium billcollinsi
TAGTAAGAACAATATATTATACAATTTTATTTTGTTTTGAAACTGTAAAACTTTATACATTTGGGTTTAACTATTAAAAATATACCTATATATATATATATATATATATATATATATGTATATTATAATATTTATTAATTATATATTTTATGCTATCCATTGTTGTGCTAAGTGATAATAGAAATTTTGTTGTCCAATATATTTGTAATTATCTAATGTATAATTATCTATATCTTTAAATGTTTGTAATATTTGATTTTCATTTAACTTATTATTATAATCATCATGAAATGTACCTTTTTTTAAAAAGTTAGGCATTTCATCTATGTTAATATTATGATGATTATATTTTTTATGATCTATTAAAAATAATAATTCTTGGAACTGTTGTTTTTGAACATTTAAGATATAATTTATTTTATTTTTATCTTCTTCCATTCTTTTTATCTCTTTTTTAATATCCATCATAAATTGTTTATTGTTTTTTTCTGTTAATTCAATATGTTTCCAATCTTTTGGTTCTAAATTATAATGTATGTTGAAACCTGGGTAGGCAGAATCGACATATTCATATTCATCTGATGAATTTTTTTCTGAAAAATTCTCATTACCTTTTCTTACTGGATTCATAGTATTTACCCAAATAAGGAAACTACAAAAGAATATAAAATAGTAAACATTTTTCATTTTTTTTTAATATTTTTAATAATTATATTTTGAAAAAGACAAAAATGAAAAAAAAAAAAAGACGAAAAAGGAAATAATATATTTATATAATAAATGAATAGTAGTATATTTGCCCTTTTTTTTTTTTTTTTTTTCCATTTTGAATTATTTTACATATAGTTTATCACTCTCTACGTGATTTACTGTTTTTTCTTTATTAGTTATGATTTTTTTAAATGAAAATAAATTCACGTATAATAATATATATATGATATTGTGAAGTGTGTATGTACACTTATATTTTTTTATGAACATATAAATAGGCATATATATATATATATATATATATATATATATATATTATTTAAATTCAGGGGGATGGCTAAATTTAATGAACAGACCTATTAGAATTGTAATATACATATAAATATATTATTGTATATATATATATATATATATATATATATATATGTTAAATAATATTTTTAGGAAGAAATATTTCTTAATTAGTAATATATCATATTTTTATGATATTAATTATATAAACTATGTCTATAATATATATTTTTTTCTAACATAAGTAACATGATTCATAAGAAAAAATAAAAAAATAAAAATATTATCTCCTTTATGTCTACAACACTTGTGAAATGGGTCATCATATATTACTGTAAATATTTTAATAAGCAACGCCTTATTTTGTATAACTTTAAAAATATTAATTATACTTATTCTTTTTTCTTTTTTTTATATATATATAAGATGTAGGAATATATATATGAAACTTATATATAATAGTATATAAATAAAGAGGAAGAAAAATATAAAAATTTAAACTTATTCTATGAATGGAACACTTATAATGTTGAGCCTTTTCTTTGTTTTTTTTTTTTTTCTTAATAAATATAAAAGGTACACATATAAATATATATAATTTAATAGGTTTAAAAATAATTATAATGGAAAAACATAACAAAAGGAAAATTTTATTTATTGAAGGATTATATGTATATATATATATATATATATATATATATATATATATATACATACATATATTTATGTAAATTAAAATTTTTAAATCGTTTGCAGTATATTATAAATATATGTGTTCTTGTGAAAACGATACTGAACAAAATATTTATGAATAATAAAAGTGTACATATATATATATATATATTATACAAATTTTTTTTTGTGTTGTGTTATATATGTAATTGTACACTTATACAAAATCATTATATTTATACCTTTCTTTTTTTTTTTTTTTTTTTTTTTTTCTTTTATAAATTTTTTTTTTTTTCCCTTTTTGTTGACGAACATTCTAAATATAAATCATGTGACCATACATTTTTATAAAAAAAGAAAAAAAAGAGAGAATAGAAAGAATAAAAATAAAATAATTTAATTTTTTAAAATAAATGTTGTTTTAAATAAAATGTAATTCTCTTATATATATTTATATTTATTTATTTTATTTTATATTTCTTAAAATGTACGAAAAAAAATGAACGCACGTTTTTTCAAGTCATTTTCTCTTTTCTTATTTTTTGTAAAAGGTGTAATATTAGTTAAACAAGCAGGAAAAACAAATTATGCACACATTTATAAGAAAAATAATATAAATATTTTTAATTGTTTGAAAAGAAAATATCATAAGAAATTGTCTTCTTCTGTAGTGAATAATAATGATAAGTCATTATATGAATCATCTATTTTGAAATGTTATTACTTGCTCGATAAATATAAAAAATCGAATAGCAAAAAGATATATGGATATATAAATAATGTTTCTCCTTTTCCTTTGGAAGAAGAAAGGAAAAGAAAAAAATTAGAACATATGAATAAACGAAATATATATCCATGTTATAATTATGATGCTAAAGATATTGTCATATTAGAAGGATTAGAAGCTGTAAGAAAAAGACCAGGTATGTATATTGGGAACACCGATGTGAAAGGATTACATCAAATATTATTTGAAATTATTGATAATTCAGTAGATGAATATAATAATTTTGAATGTAATACAATTAAAGTCGTTATTCATAAAGATGATAGTGTAACTATAGAAGATAACGGAAGAGGTATTCCTTGTGATGTTCATGAGAAAACGAAAAAATCTGCCTTAGAAACAGTTCTTACTGTTCTGCATTCAGGAGCGAAATTTTTTGATGACGAAATGGATGATGAAATTGATAATAATATGAACAATACAGGTAATACAAATGCCTCCGAAAAAAACAATAGTGATAATGTATCTAATAATAATAATAATAATAATAATAAGAGAACAAAAAAGAATTCAAAGGAAAGTGTACAGAAATATAAATATTCATCAGGTTTACATGGCGTTGGTTTATCTGTCGCTAATGCTTTAAGTAGTTTTATGAAAGTAAAAGTTTTTAGAAATAATAAAATATATAGTATAGAATTAGAAAAAGGAAAAGTTACAAAAGAATTAACCATTACTGATTGCCCAGTTAATAAGAGAGGAACGCAAATTCATTACAAACCTGATAGTAGTATTTTTAAAAGTAGTACAAAACACAATAGTGATTTAATAAAAAATAGAATTCACCAATTATCTTATTTAAATGAAAAGCTAACTTTTTATTTTTATGACGAAAGATCAGAAAATAAAAATAGTATATATATATCAAAAGGAAATAAATCTAATGAAATAATAAAAAATAAAAAAAAAAATACTTCAATTGATAATGAAAATGAGGATAATAAAGATAATACATCAAATTGTGTAAATAATAATACATTAAAAGGTGATGTATCAAATGAATATATGTCTGATAATTTAGTAAATGAAAATATACAAATTACTGATTATAACAATTTAGATTTTTATAATTATGAAATTATAAAACATGAATGTGGACTAAATGAATACATAGGAAATATAACAAAAAATAAAATAAATTTATTCAAAGATAATGATAAAATTATTAGTATATCTTGTTATCATAAAAACATATATATCGATTTAAGAATGAAATGGTTAAGTAATCAATATAATGAAAACATTATTAGTTTTGTAAATAATGTCAATACTACAGATGGTGGAACACATGTTGATGCTTTAAAATATGCAGTTAGTAGGTGTGTTAATTATAATATAAAGAAAAATGAAATGATAAAAAATTTTGTTAATATTCCAGGTGAATATATTAGAGAAGGGTTAACAGCTATCTTATCTGTTAAAATGAACAATCCTGAATTTGAAGGACAAACTAAAACTAAACTAGGATCGCATCATTTAAAATCCATATTAGAAAGTGTTATCTTTGAAAAATTATCAGAAATTTTTGATTTTGAACCTAATCTATTAAGTAGCATATATTTTAAAGCATTACAAGCCAAATTAAGTGATGAAGAAGCCAAGGCAGCTAGAGATTTAATAAGATCAAAAAATAATCAATATTCTTCTACCATATTACCTGGTAAATTAGTAGATTGTATTAGTGATGATATATCTAGAAATGAAATATTTATTGTAGAAGGAGATAGTGCTGCTGGTAGTGCTAAGCAAGCACGTAATAGAGAAATACAAGCTATATTACCTTTGAAAGGCAAGATATTAAATGTTGAAAAAATCAAGAATAATAAAAGAATTTTTGAAAATTCAGAATTAAAATCATTAATTACAGCTATCGGGTTAAATGTAAATTATGACAATAAGAATTTAAAAAATAATAATATTTTAAGTAACAATAAAAAAGGAAAGAATTTAAAAAAAAAATATGATTTAAAAAATTCTAGATTTGAATCTACGCAAAATAATAACAATATGTTGAATAAAAAGAAAGATATTTTTGTGGATAATACATTAAGATATGGAAAAATAATTATTATGACTGATGCAGATGTAGATGGAGAACATATACGTATTTTACTCTTAACATTTTTATATAGATTTCAAAAAGAAATTATTGAAAATGGAAATGTGTATGTAGCGTGTCCACCGCTGTATAAAATTACTTATAATAAATTTTATGATAACTCGATAAAAGATATTGTTACAAAACAATTTAATGTCACTACAAAACAATCCAAGTTTATTATACATACCTATTCAGATCAAGAATTAAATAACTTATTGAAATTATTAGATAAAGACAAGATTTCCTCTGGACAAAAAAATATGCAAAATAAAATTAAAAATAAAAATATGTTGTCAAGTGATGAATGTTTGAGCGAATATAATGAACAGAATAAAATTAATGACATTTATTTGAATGAAGAAGGTTCGACAGATTCATTTATAGATGATAATGTATTATTTAATTTTTCCAAAAAATATGAAATACAAAGATTTAAAGGGTTAGGAGAAATGATGGCATATCAATTGTGGAATACAACCATGGATCCTACAGTAAGAAAAC
Organism: Plasmodium billcollinsi; assembly: GCA_900257145.2. Classification (NCBI taxonomy): domain Eukaryota; phylum Apicomplexa; class Aconoidasida; order Haemosporida; family Plasmodiidae; genus Plasmodium; species Plasmodium billcollinsi. Next base: position 1,704,578 of record LT990241.1, read on the forward strand.
TTATACGTGTTACTGTTAATGATGCAATAAGGGCTAACGATTTAATTTTTTCACTTATGGGAGAGGATTCGAAATTGCGTAAGAATTTTATTCTGGAAAATACAAATTCATTATTAGAATGAATAAAAGGAAGTCAAAAAAAAAAAAAACAATAAATTATAAAAAAATTAAATTTAACATACCAAATAAGGTTAACAGTATAATTTTTAAAATGTATAGAAATAAAAATAGGAAAAGAATTTTTCTTTTATTACTATGTTTTTTTCCTTTAATTGATTTTTTTTTATTTTATTTCTATTTTTTTGTCATATATATATATATATATGTATATATTTTTTTTTTGACATAAAATGATAATACTTATAATGAACATAAATGTTAATATACATATGACACATTTGTTTATGTGTGTAGAATATGAAAAAATAATTTTTTTTTTTTTTTTCTCAATTAGTTTTTTTTTTGTTGTATTAAATTACAGTTATGTAAATTTTGATAATGACATTTTTTTTTTCTTTTTTTGTTATTCCTAAGCTCATAAATGAAATATATATATATATATATATATAATTATATTTATAACATCATTTATTTACTTATTCCTACATTTCATTTTTTATTTTTTTAAATTTAATAATTAAATATTTTTAAATATAAATTTATTAATTAATAATAAAAAAAGAATCAAAAAAAAAAAAAAAAATAATAACAAAAAGGGAACATGAAAAATAAAAACATATTTTTATTGTTTCGCTTTTAAGACAATTAAATATAACATATATACATATATATATATATAACAATTCTTAAATAATTAAATTTTTTTTTAATGATTAATTTTTCGTGTGTAAATGGTCAATTTTATTTTATCTTAAAATTTTCTTCACGTTATTATATGATATCTTATTTCTGAGTTTGAAACATTTCCTATATTTTTATTTGTTTTATAAAATTTTTAATAATAATTATGATATGTATATTATGAACAACTAGCTATTTTGCCAAACGTTATGCCAAAAAAAAAAAAAAAATTAAACAATATAAAATTATATAATATAAAAGAATATCAAGTAATATAATATAAAATAAAATAAGTTATAATATAAATATGATATAAAATAATTACCAAAAAATAAAACATATATATATATATAATATTTGTGTTATGTTTTATACAAAGGAATGTCTATTTTTACCTTTTCCTCTTATATAAACATTACATTATTTTATATCCTTATTTTTATATATTACATAATAAGGTAATATAAAAATTGGAAGTTAAAATTTATGCTGCTTTATAAATATCTACGATTTGGAAATTGAGAAAATGAGGATTATGTGAATAGTAATAAATATCATCAATAATTTTATGACTTAGGGAACCTGGATATTTTTCTTTTTGATATGCTTTGAATGCTGCCAATTTATATATAAGAGTTGCAGATATACATGCTATGAATGGGTTTTGAGGATATACTGAAGTAGCTGCTGCACAAAGGGCACCAACAGAACAACCTGACCCAGTAATTTTTGTCAGAATTTTTAAATCACAATTAATTTTGGCTACATAAAGAGAACATGGACTAACAATATAATCTGTTTTTGATGTAACTACTACAGCACAATTATATTTTAATGCAACATTTCTGGCACTATTAATTATATCTGTTTCATTATGAGTACTGTTATTATTACTATCTACACCCTTCCCCAAAAATTCTCCTTTATCTAAATAATATATTTCAGCAATATTACCTTTTATTACATTAGGTTGGCACTTTAAAATTATATCTTTAATAACATTAGTTCTATAGATTGTTGCACCAACAGCTATTGGATCTATAATTAACAAAAATTTATCTTTCATACATTCTTTTCTTAATTTTTCTAATAAATTAATATTTTCTACCTGCGTCGTATGTAACCCTAAGTTGAAATAAGTGCATGAAGCTATTTTAGCAAATTCTTCAACTTCCTTAGGATTATCAATCATAGCTGGAGAAGAACCAAAGGCCAATAAACTGTTTGCAACCTTTTCAGTGGTTACTCTATTAGTTATACAATGAACAAGAGGATTAATAATCCGAACTTTCTCTACGCACTTTATTATATCATCATGATATTCCTTAACGCTATTTATCTTGGTTAAGGTAGAGAATAAGCGACTTTTTATAAAAAAATTATATTTTCTCATTATAATTAACAAATAAAATGAAAAGAATCAAAAATAAAAAAAGAAACGGAAATAAGTACATATATGAATATATTATATATATAATATATATATAGATGTATACAAGTGCACACTGAACCAAGGAAATTATTAATATGGGCATGTATTATATATATATATATATATAAATATATATATATATATATATATATATATATATATATATGTGTATTTTATAGTACAGTTGCAAGTATTTTTATATTTAAAGTGAAAAGTGAAAATTATGCATATTCAGAAAAAAAAAACTTAATAGCTCATATTATAATATATATATATATATGTGATACCCATGTCAACCAGTAACATAAGGATGCAATATGATTAAAAAATTTTGTTGATAATCATTTTACAAAAAAATAAATAAAAGTATAAAAAACATAATAGCTTAAATGTTTTTTCTTTTTTCAATATATACATATACATATATATAATATTTTTATTTTATTTATTTATGCATTTAATGATTTATTATTATATACAAGTAGCAAAATAACAATATCCTTAATAATGATCAATTCAGAAGATGGAAATTTAACAAAAAAAAAAAAAAAAGGTACAAATGTAATTATAAAATATATATTTTTTAATTTTAGATATATTTATTGTGTAAATATGGATATAAAAAAAGAAAAAGGTAAAATAAATTACATGTAAATTTGTTATTTTAATTAAATATATATAAACATATATATGATTGAGAAAAAAAAAAAAACCTATTAAAAATATTATATAGATGGAAATATATTTGGTTAAATTTTTTATATGTGCTTAATTTCCTTACAATATATGATAATAGGAAGTATTATATATGTAATATATAATTATATTATTATATAAGAAAATATATTATATATATATATATATATATATAATTACCTCAGGAACAAAATTATAGTATAAAAATTATATAATTTAACAAAATTTTAGGGTATTAATTTAAAAATATATTAAGTGGCTTGTGAAATAATTATATCCAAGAAAAAAATAAATAATAAAATAATATGTATAATATTATATATATATATATTTATACATTTAAAATAAAACAATATTTATATAAAATAAAAAAAAAAAAAGTTTATTTATTGTTACATAACAATTTTAAATTTAAAAAAAAAATAAAAATAAATGATTTTCACAGTATTCTTATATAGTAAGTTATATGATCTCATTATACATTATATATATATATATTATATATATATATATATATATATATATATATATATATATATATATATATATAACTTTTGAAGAAAAAAAAATAAAATTATAAAATAAAAAAATATATATATATATTGTGTTTACATTATTTTTTTCGAATTATATAATATGTTTCAAAAGTGAAAAGTATATAAGAGTGTAAAATTTATACTAGGTTATAATTATTATTATTAATTTCTTTTTCTTTTTTTTAAATATATATATATATATATATATATATATACATACATAAATACCCAATTGTGTAATATATATTTTGTTGAATAATATTAATATTTTACTGAAAATATAAGTAATAATATATACTATATATATATATATATATGTCATTTTGCAATATATATATTTGAAGCATATGTTTTTGTTATAATATTTGAGAGTAAAAAATTATGAGTTCGAAGTATGACAATCAGAGTTTTCTGTCAACAGGATCAGATAAATATGGTGAACAAGAAAATTCTGTTTTATTACATGATGAAGAAGATGAATATATAAATGAGAATAAAAAGAAGAGAAATGAGCGTGATAAGAAATTTCGATATTATGAAAATTTTTTTAATAGAAGGAGAAGTAAAAAGTGGAATTATTTCCTAATATTTTTTTTAGGTGTATGTTTAGGTTTTGCCATATGGCCATTTTTCATGACTATAATAACGTATAGATTATTTTATAAAGATAATTTTAATAATACAAATTATCGAACAAATAATTCTTCCACTTCTTTGAAATCATATGGAAATGAGAAAAATAAGAAGAGTGATAACAATGGAAAAGTAACTATGAAAGATCAATCTCCAAATAAAGTATCTCCACATTTTAAACCTATACGATTTGAAGAAATAGCAGGAATAGATGAATCTAAATTAGAATTATTAGAAGTAGTTGATTTTATAAAAAATAGAGAAAAGTATCATGAAATGGGTGCTAGAATGCCAAAGGGTGTTTTGTTAGTTGGACCTCCTGGTTCAGGAAAAACAATGTTAGCTAGAGCTGTAGCAACTGAAGCTAATGTTCCATATATTTATACTTCTGGACCAGAATTTATAGAAATATATGTAGGTCAAGGGGCTAAAAGAATACGGCAATTATTTGCTCATGCAAGATCAGTTGCTCCATCCATTGTATTTATTGATGAAATTGATGCAATTGGTGGAAAGAGAAGTTCAGGATCTATTAACGGTGCTGGGCAAAGAGAACATGATCAAACATTAAATCAATTATTAGTTGAAATGGATGGATTTAGTAATACTGTACATATTATGGTTATAGGTGCTACAAATAGAATTGATACCTTAGACAGTGCTTTATTACGACCAGGTAGATTTGATAGGATCGTTTATGTACCATTACCCGATATTAATGGAAGAAAGAAAATTTTAGAAATATATATTAAAAAAATTAAAAGTGATTTAAAATTAGAAGATATTGAAAAGATAGCGAGATTAACACCTGGGTTTTCTGGTGCAGATTTAGAGAATGT
>LT990241.1:1714514-1745126 GCA_900257145.2 Plasmodium billcollinsi
TAAAATTATTTTTAATCAAAAAAGTGAAATAAATAAATTGAAAAGTCATATTTCTATTCAAAATAAAGATAAAGAAATATTAACAAAATATATTGATAATTACATAACATATATTGAAGATTCTTATCAAAAATATTGTATTCTAAATAAGGAATATAAAGATTTAGAAGAAATGCATCATGACCTTGAAGAAAAAAATAAAAGTTTAATTATATTAGTTAATCGAATGGAAGATAAGTATGTAATTGAAAATAATAATAATAATAATAATAATAATAATAATAATAATAATAATAATAATATTAATGAATTACATATGGATCATATAAAAATAATGAAAAATAATTTAAAAGATAAGGATATTAAAATTTTTGAACTGGAAAATAAAAATTTAGAATTAATCAAAACTATTGATAAATTAAATGATGATATTTTAAAAAAAAATACAAATAAAGAATATATAGAAAATGAATCACGAAAAATGAAGGATTTATGTTTCGATTTAAAAGATATTTGTTCTAAATTAGAATTAGAAATTAAAGAAAAGAATTTTATTATAGATGACTTAACAGATAAATTAAATGAATCTGAGAAAAAAAATAAAGACAATCAAGTTATATTAGAATTATCAGAATTTAGAATACAAAATTTTAATGATAATGTAAAATATTTTAGTACTAAAGTGAATGAATTAAATGAAAAATTAACTAATAAAGATGAAGAAATAGCACGGTTACATGATTATAATGAAAAAATAAATCAAGAGAAGGAAAATTTATTTTATGAAAATGTACATATTTTAGAACAACTAAAAGAATTACAAAAGGAAAATGAAAAATTGAGAAAACAAAATGTTATTATAAATAATGAATTAAATAAGAATGGTATTCATTTGAATGAAGATATATATATGGATAAGATAATTTGTGAAGGAGATATCCACAGTAGGAAAGACAATATTATAAATCCTATTTCTAAAGAGCAAAACGATGAAAATGATAATAATATAATCATCAATAAAAATAACAATAATAATAATAATAGTAACAATAATAACAACAGCAATATTAATAATAATAATAGTAGTAGTTCAAATTTGTTGATGAATAGTAAGTCCTTTCAATATCATAAATCCAGAAATTATACAGACCATGATAAAAACGATTTAATCACCAAAATTGATAAGTTAACAGATGAAAATATTTTATTAATTAAAGAAAATGAAGAAGTTTTTGATAAATTACAAATTGTGTCTAATGAAAATATTAAAATAAAAAATGAATTAATGCATACCAAATCAGATGCAGAAAAATATTTGTTTCATTTAGAATATGAAAAGAAGGAGAAATTAAAATATAAAATGTTGTCAAGACAAAGGAAAAGACAATCATCACAAATGAAAAGAAAATTTCATACAATGATGGAAACAGTAAAAGATTTAGTTTCTGATATTAAACAAATAGATAAAGAAAATAAAAGAAATGATATGAATAATTCTTTTTTTGTTTCCTCTTCTTCTGGTGCGTCTTATGATAAATTAAACCAATCCAATGATGATTTATTATCTGCTAATGAAAATAGTAATACTCAATTAATGTTATCATCAGTTGGTAAATCTAGAAAAAGTATGAATAATACAAGTATAGATGGAAAACATAGTTTTTATAGTAAATCAACTAAAGTATTAAGATTATCAGAAGATATGAAAGATTTCAATATATTCTATGTTGACAAAATAAAAAAGAAGAAGAAGCAAAATAATATTTCTAATGCTTTTACTATAAATGAAAGACAAGAAAAAATATTATCTGATCATATGAAAAGTAAAAAACCTAAAACAAAAGTAGGTAAGGGTAAAAAAATGTATATGAAAATACGTATGCACCGATTTTCTATATGTAGCAATTTCCGAATTAATTTAAAAAAATATAAGCATGCATATAAAGAGTTAAGTAATACTTTATGTTTTTTAAATCAAAAGAAAAATGATAGTTTAAATATGATAAATAATATGCACTCGAAGAATGCTAAAGGTTTAGATACTTTTTATTCTTTACCAAATAGTGCTGATTCGAAAATATTTGTAGACGACGAATTAAATGAGAAGAATGAGGAGTATGATAAACGTGTAAGAGTAGGAAAGAAACGAAGAAGAAATATGAAAAATATGAATAATTTAAATAATGATATTTTAATATTCGAATCTGAAAAAATTATAAATGATCTTAATTATATTAAGCGAAAATATGATTCAAAAGTTAAAGAAACACTAAACATGCAGAAAAAATTAATTAATAATGAAAAGGAATTAAATAATACTAATATTAAATATGAAAATTTATTAAATGAACATGATACGTTGATATCTGATATAAAAGAAAGAAGTGAAAAACTTTCCAATATAGAAAAAAATTATAATTTGTTATTCGAAAAATATAGTGAAACACAAGATGAAATAAAAATGCACGAACAAAAGACACATGAAATTTTTAATGAATGCAATGATTTAGTTGAATATATGAAAAAGAAAGAAAGTAAAATTAAAGAAGTTGATGAAAATCTTAAAAAGATCGAAATAAAATATCAAGAAGAAAAAGAAAAAAATGATATTTTAACAAAAGATAATATTTCATTAAATAATTTAAGTTCTAAATATAAAGAAGATATAGAATTATATAATAAGAAATTAGAAAATATGCATACTGAATTAAAATTAAGATTAAGTAGAATTGAAGAATTAGAATTAATTCAAAAAAATACAGAAAATGAAATGTATTATTTAAAATCAGCTACATATAAATATGATATTAATTTAAAAGAAGCACATGATGAATTAAATCGAACTAGTGAACATATCATGAAATTAGAAAAGAAATTAAAAGAATGTGAATTAAGTATTGTTGTTTTTAAAGAACAGATTATAAATAGAGATTATATTTTATATTTTATAAATGATTGTTATAAAAAGAAAGAATATTTTTTTAAGCATTTAAAAAGAAGAATTCAAGGATTTAATAAAGCTTTCATAGAATTATTTGAAAATATAGAAATGAAAGATATTAACAAATTTATTGAATTACACCAAAATTTAGAGTTTAATGATAGTGAATATAAAAAAAATGTTTTAACATTTCAATTGAATAAAAATGACAAAAATATAAATAATCAACACCACCACAACAACAACAATAACAACATCAATAATAATAATAATAATAATAATATAAATTATGATGGTAATTTTAGTAGTAATTATCATAATAATTATTATAACAATAATTTAGATGATGTCATGAAAAGTTTAGATACCATTGATGAATTAAATATGAAATACGAAGAAGAAAAAAATGAAATGCTAAACAGAATTAATGAAGTAGAAAATAAATTAGAAATAAAAATGAATGAAAATAATTTATTATATGAAAAATATGAAAATAATATGAAAGATATATTAATAGAAAGGGATGAAAGAGTTTCTGATTGTTTAATTTTATCTGAAGATGTGAAAAAAAAGAATAATGAAATAAATATATTAATGAAAGAATTAGATGAAAAGAATTTTGAATGTAATGAAATACATATGAAATGTACCTTCTTAATAAATGAAGTAAAAAATTTAGAAAAATCTAAATCTCATTTAAATGATAAATTAAAAGATATAGAAATACATCAAGAAGAACAAATTGAATATTTAAAGAAAGAAAATAATTATTTAAAAGAAGATATATATAATATTAAAAATGTGATACATAATTTAGATGAAGAAATTATAAAATTAAAAGAAACAATACATGATTTAAATGATGAAAAATGTAGTTATGAAAATGAAATAGAAAAATTAAGAGATATGTTAGAAGAAGAGAAAAAATTTAATGATATGTTAAAAGAGAATGAACAGAATTTTATAAAAGAAATAAAAGAAGCACATTTATATGCTATTAAAAAAGAAGAAGAAATTAATTCATTCAAATTAAATTATGAATTGGATGAAAAAAAATACATTGATGAAATTGATAAATTAAAAAAGAAAAATGAAGAATTTAATAATTCCATAAAAAATCAACGAAAACTTGTTTGTGATTTAGAAACAAAAATGTTAGAATATAATGTCTTATTAGATAAAAATACAAGTATGAAAATGTTAGTTCAAGATTTAGAAATTAAAATTGATGATTTGATTAAAGATAATGAAAAATTATGTATTGATCTAAAAAAAGAAAAATTAATAAGTGATGAAAAGGAAAAAAGTATATTAACGTTAAATGAAGATATAAAATTGTGTGAAAATAAAATTATGGAACATGATACCATTATGCTAAGATTAAAAGATGAAAAAGAAAAACTTAATCAAGAAATATTAATATTAAATGATATAAAAAAAAACAAAGATCATATTATTGAAGAATTAGAAAATAATTTAAGAAAAGCTGTATTTGGTGATATTAAAATTAATGAACTAGAAAAAACGAAATTAGAACATAAGATTTTTACAGAACAAGATTTAGGATTCAACAATAATGATCATAATATAAATGATTTATATAATTCTAAAATATGTATATTTAATAATAGTTATAATACAAAAAGCAATAAAATGAATATTGATGAGTTAAAGAAATATAGCTTATATTTGAAAGAAGAAAATGATATAATAAAACATGAATTAAGAAAATTAAAAGACAAATCAAATATTGATGAACATAAATATAAAGAAATTGAACGAAATGTTGAAAAAAGAGATGAAATAATTCATAAAATGAATAATGAAATTCTTATATCTAATGATAAAATAAAAGATTTAGAAAAAGGAACGAAACAACTGAATTCTGAATTATATGCAATAAATGAATTGTTAGCTATTAGAAGTGATGAATGTAAAGAATTATCTAATGAATTATATGAATTAACAGATGAGAAAAATAAATTAATTATACAAAATGAAGTTTATCAAAAACAAATCGAATATTTTAAACAACAAATAGATGATAAAACACAATTATTAAATGATCTAGATATGATAAAATTACAACACGAAAATAATGAATATGATAAAAATGTTCTAATAAATAAATATAATAAAGCTTTAAATAGATATTATAAAATTTGTTCTAATATTATATATTATAAGAAATATTTAGAAAAGGAGTTAAGTTCGAAAAATAATGGAACAAATGTGAATGATGATATATCATCTTTGAATAATTCATTCAATATTGAAAATAATAATAATAATAATAAAATGACTATGTTTAGTCTTAATAATATGAATGATATTAACAATATTAACAATATTAACAATATTAACAATATTAACAATATTAACAATATTAACAATATGAATAGTAGTAATAATTCTATTATACATATTGACACAATGTGTAACTTAAATGATACAAATCAAGTTAGTGAATATGTAAATGAATTTTTGAAATGTGTTCGATTATTAATATTCAAGAAAAGGGTATTTGAATCCAAGTTAGAAAGTGCTGAAAGGAAATATAACAATTTTAAGGATAAATTAAAAGAAGAAAAAGACGTAATAAATGATTTAAAGAAAAAATTAAGACAAAGTCAAGAATATCACCAAAATTGTCATAATAATAATAATAGTAATAGTAATAATTATAATAATATGGAGGAACAAGCTTATTATGAAAATAAAAAGGATAATAATTTTGATAAGAATAATTTCTCTATGAATTACAAAGAATTAAGTTCACAGATATTATTAAAAGTAGCAGGTAAAAATGATATGATTGAAGAAAATGATTATATGATTTTGAAATATGAAAATGAGAAATTAATAGAAGAAAATAAATATCTAAATGATCAAATAAATAATTTATTTACATTACAAAGTAGTTTTAATAAATTAAATAAAAAAAAAGAGCCAGACGAGAAAGGAAACGTTAGTAGTAGTAGTAATAATAATAATAATAATAATAACTATAACAATGTTGATAATCATTTTAATAACAGCTCTGCTGAATATACATATCTGAAATTTCAAGTAAATACTATAACGAACGAATTAAATATATATAAAAATAAAAATGAATATTTAATGAAAAAGGCACAAAATTATGAAGATATTATAAATAATTTACAAAAAGAAATTATTCATATTATTGATAAACAAAAAGAATGTGATGAAGAAGTATATAAAATGGAAAAGGAATTAGAAAAGAAAAATGAACATATCGATAATTTAGTAAAGAAAAGACAAAAAGATCAAGAAAATTTAGATATAGAATATTCTAAAGTTATCAAATTAGAAAATGAATTTTTATCATTAAATGAAGATATATTTAAAAAAGATGAACATATTAAAGAATATGAAGAATTAGTTAAGAAATTAAATGAAGATATTAAAATTCATATAAAAGAAAAAGACGAATTAAAAGAATATGCTGAAGATTTAAAAAATAAATATGAATTATTTGAAAAGAAATATAATAATTTATTACATGATGTTATTGAAAATGAGAATGAATATATACATAAAAATGAAGAAAAACATTCGTTATCTACTAATGAAAAGAAAGAAACACAAACTTTAATTAATAAATTGAAAAATTATGATGTGATGATTACAGATTTAATGAATGAAAAAGATATGCTGCTAAATAAATATAATGAATTGAAAAATATATATGAAGAAAAATTAAATATGGAACATGTGTTACATAATGAAATAAATGAATTAAAGAAAGAAAATGAATACTTAAATAATATGAAAACATCTTTAAATAAACAAGTTGATGATTTAATTAAAGAAAATGATGAATATAATAAAAAATATATTCATTTAGATAAAGAAAAATTAGATTTATATAAGAAATTTGTCAAAGTATCTGAGCAGTTAAATCATATAAATTTCTTAGATACATATGCAAATAATAAAATTGGAAATATCAATAAATCTAATGATATAAGAAATACATCGAAAGAAAATGAGTTAAATGAAAAACCAAGTGTAGCAGGAAGAATATCAAATCATACAAATAAATATGATCAAGATTTTTCAAGTAATAATGTAATTAATATGAATAATATGAGTGTGAAATCATTAGAAGATCATCATCATAATGATATTATGGAAAAAATGAAAAATGATATGAACGATTTAAGCATAGAAAATGATTTACTAAAAGTAAAGATTAACGAACTGGAACAGTTAAATAGTAATATATTTAATGATAATAAAGATTTAATAAATATTATATCAAATATCGAAAATGATAAAAAAGGTATTTCTGATTCAAAAGAAAATAATATTAATATGTTAGACATAAAAGATATACATAATAATTATGAGAATTTGTTAATCGAAAATAAATTAGAAAAAGAAGTAAATGAAAATTTGAAATTAGAAATATATAATCTTAAAAATAAAGTTAATGAATATAATATGATAATTAATAAGAATTCACATTATGAGGAAAGTAATAAAAGAACAAAGAATTATTTATATTATTTAAATGATAAAATAAAAAGTTTTATTAAAATATTTGGTACAAATAACATGAATTATGATCATTTGAAATCTGAATTGAAGAAAATCAAATTGAATAATTTATTGATTATTCAAGATAATTTTAATTCTTTTAATGATAATGCTAGTCGTAGTAGTAATAGTAAAATATCTAAAAAAAATATATGTTCTTCAAGTAATTATTCTTTAGAAGATGATGATAATAGTAGTGTATGCTCAAAAATGATTGTAAATTTTTTTACATTATATAAAGAAGGAACAGTTGAAAATTATGATAATTATAAAAATGATATTTTGATTAATAGAAATGAATTACAAAATGTGTATAAATATATAATTAAACTAAAAGAAAATTATATTAAAAAATGTGTACTGGTAGATAATCAAAACATAATGATTCAAGAATTAAATAAACAAATATTTACTTATTCAGAGCAAAATAAAAAATATCATGATGAACAAAATGAATGGAAAAATAAAGTAAATGATATAATAAATGAGAATTTAATAAAGATGGAATCCTTTTCAAAAATACATAACAATCTATTAAATAAACTTGAAGAAGAAATAAATAAAAATAATAAATTATCCAATGAATTATATATCCAAAATGAACAAAATAAATTGTATCAAGAAAATGAAATGAAAATTGAAAATGTATTAAACAGAAATAATAAAATAGATAATATTGATAAAGAATCAAATAGTAATTTAAAGAAAATATCTATATTATTAGATGAATATAAAGAAATTATTGAAAGTAATTCAAAATTATTAATAAGAAATAATAATATCTTGTTAGAAAATAATACATTAAAAGATATTATTGGTAAAATGGATAAGGATATAAATAAATTAAATTATGAATTACAAGAAAAAAATATTTTAATTGAAAAAAGAAAAGCAAAAATAAATCCTAAAGTATTAAAAAATAAATATACAAATTTAAATGAGAACCAAGGAAATACTCTAAATAATATGAACCATTATTCATTAAAAGATAGAAATGAGGAAAACACTACAACAAGTATCTTAAATGATAACAAAAAATGTAACAATAATGATGAAGAACTTATAAATGAATATGAGGAAATAATTTTAATTATTGAGAAAAAAAATAATGAATTAGAATATAATTGTCAAAATTTGAAAAAATCAAATAATGAAGTATATAATAAGTATAATAAATTAGTATATGAATATAATTCATTAAAAAAATTTATAAAGGATAAGGTAAAGAATAATGAATATATAGATATTGATTTAAATCAATTTGAACAACATATCAAAAAAGACATATATGATAAATTTGGGGAGACAAATAATAGTCAAAATGAATTAAGCAATATAAATAAAGATTTAATTTTACCATCACTTATATCATTTAATCGTTATGATATAATGAAAATATCTGATCATGTGAATTCTATAGAACTGTTAAATGATGATTTGTTGAATAATAAGGAATTAAACGTATATATAAGTTTAATAAAAAGGGATATTGAAAATATGTTAAATGATCACAATGATCACAATGATCATAATGATTATAATCATCGTAGTGGTCATATTCCATATGAAGATAATAAAATTTCAGAAAAAAAAAATATAGACGATTTAATAGAAAATTTAAAACAAAAAGATTCGGAAATTAAAGAATATGAAAATAAACTTGAAAATATGAATATATACGTAAATAAAAAAGAAAGAGAAATTGAGAAATTAAAAGAAATATATGGTGATCAATTGTCTATTAATAAAAATTCATATATATGTAATTCAAATAATAGCATTAACAAAAGAAATAGTAGTAACATATCAGAGAAACATTTTCAAATAAAAGAAGAGTATAAAGAGTTATTAAACGAATATAAATTTTCCTTAAATTTATTAAATGATACCAAAAACAAATTAGACACATTGAAAAGAGAAAAGAAGGATATGGAAAAATTAAAGGAATCAGAAATTCATGATAAAGATTATATTATAAAAAATTTAAAAGGAATAAACAGAGAATTAGAAAATAATATAAATGAAATAAAAAAATCATTGAATGAAAAAATATTAGAAAAAGATAATATTATAGAAAAGAATAATGATTTGATAAATGATTTAAATGAAGAAATTAATATTTTGAATTCTAGTAAAATACAAAATAATAATTTTATTAAAGAATTGGAATTAGAAATAAAGAATTTAAATAATGAAATCAATACATTAAATAATATGTTAAAAGATTCAAAAGAAGAAATTGTGATTCTTAATCATAGCTTAGAAGAAAAAGAAAACGAATGTGTAAAATTACGTAATAAATTTGAACAGAATTATTTACATATATCAAATGAGGATAAATATGATAAATCACTAGGTACATATAATAGTGATGAAATAAATGAAACTTGCATGAGACATGAAAACGAAATTGATGATTTAAAAAGAAAAAATGTATTACAAAGTAATGAACATTATAAAAAAATGAATGAATTAAGAAGAGATTTAAACAATTCTTTTTCAAGTTATAACAAACTAAAATTTGATAGTGAAAAACAAATCGAAGATTTTAAAGAAGAGGCAAATAATTTAAAATTTTACATTAAAAAAATCGAAGAAGAAAATAAAAAAAAAGAAGAAAAGCATGCATTAATAGAAGTAGCAATAAAAGAAATGAATAAAGAAATAAATATATTAAAAACTCAACTTGAAGAGAAAAATGAAATTATAAATGATATAGAGAAAAATCTGGAAGAAAAAAAGAAGAATCTTGAATATTTAGAAGAAGATATTAGAATTGTTCAACATATTATAATGAAATATATACAAAAATTAAATTCTCTTAAAGATATTGAACAATTAATTGATGAATTAAATGATAACGAATTAAAAACAAACGAATATTTCTCATTTATAAGAGATATTTTTATAAGTATTTATCAAAATTATATGAAAGAAGAATTAAACAGAAAAGAGCAGATGATTATAAATGGACAAGGGTTAATTAAAGAAAATGAAGTAATACTATTAGAAGAAAAATTAAAGGAATTGATACTAGACAAAAATAGATATGATAAAGATATTAAAAATCAAAAAGATGAATTACGTCATTTAATTGATAAAAAGGATTTATATGAAGATGAATTAAATCATATTATAAACGAATTAGAAATAAAAAGGCAAGAAATTAATGAAATGAATAATAAATTGAATGAATTAAAAAATATTGAAAATGATAATAAACGTAAAGTTGAAGATATAAAAACTAAAGAAGGTGATTTAAAATATAAAGAAGAAGAATTAAAATATAGAGAAGATAATTTAAAACATAAAGAAGAAGAATTATTAATTAAAAATGAAAATTATATGAATAAAGAAAAAGATCTTATGAAAAGTAAAGAAGAGTTAATTGTTCGAGAAAATGATTTAATAAAAAATAAAGAAGATTTAATCGATAAAACAAATGAATTGATGTTGAAAAGAGAAGAATTACAGAAGGATAAAATTCATATTGATGAGTTAAAAAATGATTTAATGTTAAAATTTGAGAAATTATATAATGCACAAAATGATATTAAAGTTAAAGAAACGAAATTGAAAAAAATATATGAAAAATTAAAAGATCATAATATAATTGAATTGTTTGATATAAATAATAGGGATAACAACAGTAATATAAAAAACAATATTGCAAATAATATAAATAATATAAATAGTGATATAAATAATAATAATAATAATAATAATGATATAAATAATAATAATAATATAAATAATATTAACAATCGTTTATCATTAAAAAAGTTGGGAATACTTTTAGGACTTGATGAAATAGGAGATGAAAATGAACTTGATTTTCATTTTGATAAGGAAAATGAAAGTTTAAATTTAGACTCCCTTGAATATACAACATATTTTAACGAATTCAAAAAGAGAATTAAAAATTTAAAAAACAATTTATTAAACCGAGAAAAGGATGTTGAAATATACAAAAAGTCATACGAGATTGAAAAAAAAGAAAAGGAAATTTACAAGGTCGAATTAGAGAAATTAAATGAGTTATTACACGTAGAACAAATGAATAGGAAAAATCTAGATTTAGAATTAGAGAAATATAAAAGTGAAGATACTCATATTGTAAAATCCTTAAGAGAATCTGAAGAATTATTAAATGAAAAAAATAATAAAATATTTGAATTACAACAAAAATTAATTGAAACATCATATGAAATAAATATTATGATTGATAATAATAAAAATTTGATAAAGGAAAAAGATAAAGATTATGAAAAGAAAATTAATAATTTGAATTCTATTATTAATGATTATGAAAAGGAAATAAAAGAAATGAATAAAGAAAAATTAAAACTTACTAGAAAATCTATTGAAAAAATGATTGGTGATGGAGAAGATATTAAGAAATTAAAAATTGATTTAGATGAAGCACAAGAATTAATATTAGATTTAAAAGAAAAGAATGAAGAATTAAATAATATAAATATTGGATTAATAAATTCTAATAAAGATATGAGGTTAGATATTGATGTATTACTATTAAATGTTGACAATTTAAATAAAGAGAACATATTAAGTGAAAAAAAATTGAGTGAAGATGAACAGAAATATAATGAATTAAAGATGGCATATGAACAAAAGGTACATGAGTTTAATAAATTATATAATATGCTTTCCATAAAAATGAAGAAAAAATTTGATTCAGAAAATGATATGGCACAGAATTACACAAATGACAATGTTAATATGCAAAAATCAAGAAATAGTATAAATAATAAGTATTCTATTAATGATTATGAAAATGATACGATTGTTACCTTAAACGAAAAGAATATGATAATTGAATCTTTGAATGAAAAAATTGTATATTATGAAGAAGAAAATTATAAAAAAGAAGAACTAGTTAATAAGTATAAAAATATGATAGACCAATTATCAAACAAGATACACATTTTTGAAGATAATTTAGATTTTTTAATAAGTTTGAATGAATTTATAAAAACGAATAATTTTACATATGAAAATATATTAGATATATTAAATAATTCAATTTTATATAAAAAACTATTAAGTCAAATCTTGGTTGAAAATCAATTTTTTAAATATATTATATCTATTAGAGATTGGTTATTTGAAATTATAAAATCAAAAAGTTATAGTAATAGTAATAATTATAATAATAATAGTAATAACAGAGAATCCGTATTACGAATGAGTTTAAGGAAGAAAGGAAATTTTAAAAGAACTGCAAGTGTAACATCTAATATTTATAATGATTTGTTTTTAAGTGAAAATATTTTGTCAGCTGAAAAGGAGAATGATGAAATAATGAATAGTTTTAATAAAACATTAAAAGGAATTGACGATGATTTTAACAGTTTTGAAAATATATGTATTGAATTAAATAATTTGTTTAGAGAAGAAGATTGGAATAATATATTTATAAAATTAAACATTTTAGAAAATCAATTTAAAAATATTATAAATCTAATTATATATGAAATGAAGAAAATAAATAAGAAATTAAATAATAATAATAATGAAAAATTGGAATTAAAGAAAAGTCTAAAAATATTGAAGAAAAGATTAAATTCAATATCCAATGATTTTGAAAAACGTACAGAAGAAGTAGAACATTTAAATATTGCCTTAACCAAGGAACGTGCAGAAAAAGATATATTATTAAATCAATATGAAGATATAAAAGAAACTTATAAAAAATTAAATGAACAATATAATGAACAAATTATAGTAATTCAAAAGAATGAATATGAACTAAAATCATTAAATGATCAGTTGTTGTTAGAAAAAAATGAAAATCAAATAAAATCAGAAAAAATTAATAAATTATTAAATAATGACTTGAACCATTTCAATACCTCTTTAGAAAAATCTGCATATCAATTATCTGAATTAAACAATGAAAAGAAAAAGAATAAAATTTTATTGAATGAATTAGAGGAAAAAGAAAAAATCATTTCACATTTACAAAAAGATTTCGAATCGAATGTTGAAGTTATTAATGAGTTGAAAGAATTTAACGAAATATTAATTAACAAATTGAAGAAAGAAGGATATAAAAAGGAGAAAGACAACAATGTGTATGATAAAATTAGTGACCATAATTATAGTAATAATAATAATAATGATAATAGTAATAATAATGATAATAATAGTAATAATAATAATAATAGCAATAATAATAATAGTAATAATAATATGAACTCTTTCCATAATTGTGATATACATAATAATGAACATTTAGCAGATACAAATAAAAACGAATTAATGATAATAATAAGCAAATTAGAAAATGAAAATAATATATTAAAAGAAGAATTAGAAATCATAAGAAATAATTTCCATATATTAAAAGAAAAGAAGAATGAACTTGAAGATATTATTAATAGTCACGATGTAACATTAAATAAAAGAGAAATCGAACTTAATGATATGCTAATTGAGAAGGAGAAAATATTAGAAGAAACCAATAAATATAAAATTAAATGTATACAAATTATTGATATATGTTTTAATGAAGATTTTAATATAATAGATATTCGTGAAAAAATTATAACCATATTTGAGAATGATGATGAACAAATTATGGAAATAATTAATTGTCACAAAAATATGTTATCTAATAGTAATAGTAATAGTAATAATAATAATAATAATAATAATAATAATAAGTGGAGTTATAAGAAGAATGATAAATTAAGCATATTACACGATGAAGATTCCAGGAGTAATATTGATGAAGAAAAAATATTACACATGGAAGAAATGAGTAAAAAAAATGAAGAATTAATCAAAAAAAATGAAGAAATATGGAAATTAAACAAATTTATAGAAAATTTAAATAAAGAAATTACAAATAAAAATTTTATTATTATTTCAAATCAACAAGATATTGAAAATAAAAATGATATATTAGAAAAAAATGAAACATATATTAATTTTTTAAAAGACCAAATTAAATTATTATGTAATAATATAGATGAAAATAATTTATTTGATATAAATAATGTTAATTTATCTCCAACTCTTCGAAGTTTTATTAAAAGAAATAGTGTGCGTCCAAAAAATGTATATTCTTCAAATGATAATAAAGAGGATCCATTTTTTGATGATATGATATATAATAATATGAATAGTATAAATAATATAATTAATGATCAAGATTCACAATTAAAAAAGAAAAGAATTTCTGAAGCTAATAGTACTAGCCAACCACATTATAATTTTTATGATGAAAATGAAGTAAAACTAGAAGAAATGAATTTAAAAATGGAAGATTTAAATGATAAATTAAAAACATCTGAAAATAAAATAATGATCTTAAAAAATGAAAATAATGAATTAATAGAAAAATGTGAATTTTTAAAAAATGAATTAAAAAATGTACAAGGAACCAAAAGACATTTAATGTTATGTGAGAGTAGAATTAATATATTAGAAAAAGAATTAGAAGATAAAAAAAATAAATTAGAAGCACAGAATAAAACTGTTAATGAATGTGTTGATATATATGTTGAAGAAAATTCAGAAAATTATAATAAAATTTTAGAATTAAAAAAATTAAATGAAAAATATAAAATTGAAATTAATGTTTTAAATGATGAAATAACAAAACTAAAAAATGAAATCAATACATACAAAAATGATTTAAAAAATATTAATGCTACACTAGATTTTTATAAATCTACTCATGATGAATTAGTAAATGAATTTAGTAAAGAAGAAATAAATAATGTATATTATATTAAATTGTGTGAACAATTAAAACAAGAAAATCAAAATTTTAAACAACTTTTAGATTCTCATGAAAAAAATAAAAATGAACTTTTAAACAATATGAAACAAATAAAAGAGCAGTTAAATAACTGTATTAAAGAAAATTATGAAATTATTTTAGATTTAGAATTATTGCAAATGCAAAATAATTTATTAAAAGAAAATTGTAATTATTATAAAGAAAGGGAACATATTTTAATAAATAATTTAGATGAAAATAATAATATAAAAAATTTGAAAATTGATGAAAATTTTAATGAAAAAAATATAAAAGAATTTATAAATAAATTAAATCAACAAATTAATAATTTACAACATGATATAAATAACAAATCAGACACTATCATATCATTGAAATATCAAATTAAAGCATTTCATTATGAAAAAATGTCAAAAGAAAATAATCAACTATTTAAACAAAATGATAATACAATTCAAGAAATTGTAAATCTAAATAATATTACATATGTACAAAATAATTTGTTTATCTATATTAGTTTATTTAAAAGTGTTCTCTTTATTATAAGTGAAATACTCTTTTTTATTGATCCAAGCAATAATTTATACTTTGAAATATTAACACTTTTAAAATTAAAAGCTCAAAATGAATCCTATGTAGAATTTGATACTATGATAAAACATGTGGATATTTCCCAACATGACTATGAAAATATATTTCAGTCTGTCCTTAAATCGAAGACTATATTAAGAGAAAAATTGCAACTATTACAATTAAAAATTTGTTAAAAATAAAATTTTATGTTATATATATATATACAATTTCTTTATGAAAGGATTTTTTTTATATGTATGACATTTTTATATATGATAATTGATATGCATAAGTTATATATATATATATTTATATATATATATATATATGTATTATATAAATTTTACAAGTTTTTCATATATAAATTTTTTTTTTTTTTTTTTTTTTTTTTTTTTTTTTTTTTTTTATCTTATTTGTTTTATTATTATTTTTTTTTTATGTTTTCTTAAGGTTGTAGTGTATACCATCCTTTTATGTTTTAAAAATGTTTTTAAAAATATATCCATTATGGTAAAAATAAAACTCGATTCTTATATTGTTTTTTTTTTTTTTTTTTGCAGAATGTGTAATTATAATATATATAATATTTCATTCATTTATTTTATTTAATATAAACTTTGTTTTATTACCAAGAACAAATAAAATATATATATATATATATATAATTTAATTATAATTTTAACATTTGGTATGTTTTTTTCTTGTTTGTTCTTTTTTTAAAAATTGAAATAAACGTGAAAAGCTCGTTAAAAGGAAAAAAAAAAAAAAAATTATAAAAACATAAAAGACATGTATATATATATATATATTTTAAACAAAGACAAATGTGTTATTAATATATATATATATATTAATAATTTCATTAACAAAATTAAAATAACAAAAAAAAAAAGAATATATACATATATATATATATATATATATATATATTTTAATTATGCAAATTCTATATTATTTAAAAATTTTCATCCTAGAAATAAAAGGTATCTATATATTATATATATACATATATATATTTATATTTATAAATATTATCTTATGTTTGATATGGCATCCGTAATTGTTTGAAATATAGAACTTGTTATTTTTTGTGAATTCATTTGTTTTAATACTTCTTCGGCTTCTTTTTTCATATTTAATTTTGTATACCATTTATACTTTGAATTTAAATCTTTATTTTTTTCAATCAATTTAACAGTTAATTGTTTAGAACCATATTCATGAACACATTCAATGAAATAATCCATTCCTATTGGTGATACTCTATAATTAGCAAAATTATATAATTCATCAAAATATTTATTTTTAGCTAATGTATGTATTTTACATCTCCAAAACTTGGGTTCTGAAATTTTAAACTTTTTAAAAATATTATCGGCATCTAGAAATTCACCTATTGATAAAGTATATTCAACTGTCTTCATTAATGATAGTCCCTGAATTTTATGTGGGTAACCTGCAACTAGTTTTTTATTATACTTCATTTCTAATTCTTTTTGATAATTTAATAAATCAATATGGTTCATAATGGAGGTATGAACAAATTTTATATGACTATTCATTTGATCAGTAGTTAAAAACCCAGCTGAATATGCTAGCCATGTTTTTTTTTGTTCCGTGTTTTTTTTGGAAAATGCTAAATCGAGTGTTACAAAAGCAGCTTGCGAATGTTGCCCATTTTTTTCATAAAATTCTTTAAGTAAATTATATTGTTTGGTTTTTTTGCAATAAACATAAAAGCAATTTGATGCATGCATACTAATACTACTACTACTACTACTACTATTATTATTATTATTATTATTCAAATTATTATTATTATTCATATTACTCATATTATTATTATTATTATTATTCAAGACGTGCAATAATGTGTTTAATTCCTTCTCACCATTTGCATTTAACTTTTCTTGATTTAAAATATTAACAATACACATATATACCAATTCTATATCTTTCGATATAATAGCTTTTTCAATAGCTAATCTATAATTAGCCAATTTAAGTAACATGTCAATTTGTTTCTTTTTATTTTCTTCATACTGTATTATTACAGTAGCTAACTGTGGTCTTAAACATTTAGCTGCCATAAAAGCAATAAAAGAATAATCCATATTTTTCTTATTTCCAATTTTTTTCGTTATTGCACTACATAACTGCTCATCTGTTAATTCGATTGATTTTTCTATTTTTTCTTTACACCATTCAATTAATATATTATCAGTTTTAATACCAGCATATTCACATATTCGGTAGGCTAAAAAATATTCTTTTCTTTTAGCTAAATAATGAACAAATGTTGGTATACTAATATATTGAAGTTCTGCAGCAGTGACAAAAATATCCAGTGGAGGTTTTCTAACGTTCATACATATCCTTAAAAATAAACAACACAATAAATATTTTTTAGAATCATAGTTTGTTTTCATAAAGTTTTTTCCAAATAAACATGTTTTTAATAATAAGTTTATAATATTATCATCATATTCATGTGTTGCTGCATTTAGGCATTCTTCAATGGCAATTTCTAAATTATTATTAAATGCTCTAATTTCATCATCGAGACATATATTTCCATTTTTATATTTTTCATAAGAATAAAATAACATAGCAGAAGGTGTACAACTTCCAATACTAAAAATATTAAATGTCGATTTCCTAATTCTACTAATATATTCAAAATTTTCTTTACTTATAATTTTCACTCCATATAAATCTCCAATTAAAAATAAATCATGTCTATACTGATAAGGTATCCATTGATTTTGCGGACCACCAATAAATAACATATGTTGTATATAATTAGACGGAGTAATCATAGGTATATAAACAGCTAGACAATCATCACCACACCATACAATTTGTTTAATTGTTTTTTTATTATCTAAAACTGTTTCTTCAATACATTTGTTTAAATTATTAATTAAATAAATTTTTATTATTCCATTATCTGCTAAAAATGCTAAAATGGTTCCTGATTTTGATATGGACATATTTATATATGGATGTGAACAATCCATGTCATAATATTTATAATGATATTTATTAACTAATACAAAACCACCATTAGACAATGTTATTAATAGATGTATATTTAATTCTTTATTATTATCCTTATTGTTATCCTTATTTTTGTTTTTACTTTTGTTCTCATTTTTGTCATTTTTTTCCTTATTTTGTTTATCTTTTGTTTTTATTTTTTCTGTCGCATCCACCTCTGTTTTATTATTTAAATCGTATGCAGTAGTTTTAATTAAAATTCTTTTGTGCATTTTATTGTTAGAATTATAATTGTCATTATTATTAATATTATTTATTGCGTTTTTGTTTTTCCCATTCTTTTCTGTATGCACTTCGTTTTGTTCCTTCATTTGATTGCGTTCCATTTGTTCCCATTTAATGTTGTAATTTTCTTTACTTTCAATAAGTACATTATTTTTAGAATTCAAATTTTGTGCAGCACTTTCTTTTTTTTCAAAAGTATTTGTAATGTAATTTTTTATATTTAATCGTAATATATCATTATTAGGTTTGGTATCAAAATAATTTTGTTCAATATTTAATTCATCATTTAATTGATCTTCATCAATATGAGAAACACAATATGGTTTTCCTTTTAATTCTACATTAGGATATTTAATACAGTTAGTACCACTAAAACCATAATTTACATATATGTTTAATTTTTCAGTAATTATAATAATACCATCTTCACAAATACGACCATATGAAATTCCTTCATTTTTTATATTTTCATCTAATGAGAAAACAAAAATTTTTTCACAAAAACAAGAGTATACTCTTACAATGTTATCTTTAAATAATAATACTAATTCGTTATTTTTATTCCATCCAAAACATATGAACCCATCATAATTTAATCGACAACTTGATATGAGCCTACCAATATTTGTATAAATTTTTAAATTATCTTCTTTTTTATAATTATCTAATTTGTCTTTATTTAATAAAACAGCGATTAACCCTAAATATCCTGAACAAACCAAGTTATCCTTTAATATATCTTCATTACTCCATAGCATGTTACTAATTTTTTGTTTCCCATAATGGGTATTATCAATGGTACTCCATTCATTTGTATTCATTTTTTATTTTGTTGAAGCATTGAAAATAAATGCAATAATGAATGTAATGATGAACATATAAAAAATATATATATACATATATATATATTTTTAATTGTGTATAAAATAATACATTTTTCCCATAAAAAAAAAAAGAAAAATAACGAAAAAAAAAGAAATGAAATTAATATATATAATAAAATAATGAATACCTCTTTAACAAAATGAGAAATAAATTTAAGCATAAATTGTTATTAGCATAGATGATTTATTTAACGTTATTAATAGCACATACATATTATGTATATATATATGTATATATGTATATATTTGTCATTAATAAATATTGTAAAATGGAAAAAGTACATATTACATAAGTATTCACACTTTTTAAATATATCATATATATAATTTAAAAATACAAATCAATCAAAACTTATGATATAAAAAGAAAAAAAAAAAAAGGAACGGCAAACTCAGTAATTTGTATATATATTATAAAAACTTTTTCATTTGAATGGTTATTATTTTACTACTCATAAATCAGTTTCATTTTTATTTGCGTTTTTATTTTATTTTTTAATACATCTTAATAAATTAAAAAATAATGAAAAATAAATAAGAACAAAAGAATAAATTATAAAAAAGCATTTCTTCTGTAATATATAATATATATATATATATTATATATTTTTTTTTTTTGTACAAAAATAAATATTTTATGCTTAATATATTATATTTCATTATATATATATTTGATACATGTATGTATATTTTTTTTACATGTAAAAAGGCAGCAATAAAATATTATATATATAATATATATATATATATAATATATTTTTTTTTTTTTTTTTTTTTTTTGAGTTATTCAAAAAATCATTTTATAAAAGAAAAAATTGTGAATTTTTCAAATTTGACATAAAAGTAATATATATATGAAGATATATTCTCTATATTATATAATATATATATATTTAAGAATATATCCAAAATTTTATTCCAATTAAAACAACAACAAAAAATATTATATATATATATATATATATATTTATTTATTTATTTATTTATTTTTATTATTATGTAATGTTTCTTTTGATTTATATTGTTTTTTTTTTTTTTTTTTATTATTCTTTTATATCTGCGTCTATGTAATATTCAGGCAAAAAAAAAAAAAAATTAATTGGTGATTTTGATATATGAAATATAGGAACTTTAATAAATTTATAAATATAAAAAGAAATAAATAAAAAAGTATATATATATATATTTATTTATTTATGTTTATATTTATATATTGTTATCGGTCCTTTATTTTGTATATTTTAGTGTAATTATGTTAAAGCTAAATTGCATACCTTATAAAAATATAGGAACCTTTCATGATGCCCTTAAGCAGCATAACACAAAATTTGAAAAAAGAAACAGTTTTTTTTTTTTTCATGCTTTTTCATCTTTACGTAAATATAAATCACAACATTCTGAAAACAACAATTTTTTGAATAAATTGTTTTTTATTAAAAAAGAATACAAAAGTTGCTTCCACAAACTTTCCAATAATTTGTTCTTGTCTGGTGAGAGAAAAAATGAAGTAATATTTCATAAAATGGATAAGATGAATACAAATGTTCAAATGATTAAACATAATATTATAACTAGCCAAAGAAGAGAAAACGGGATGGAAGAATATACTGATATAGATGGTAAAACCAAAACAAACAACAATAATAATAATAATAGAAATAATGATAATAATAATAATAAAAATAATGATAATAATATTAATAATAATATTGATATAAAATCAAATATTCATCAAGATATGGATAAAGTAGAAAATTTGATCGATTTAGAACTATCCGAATTATGGTCTAAAAAGTCATTAATTGTTAATTTTCAAAATAATATATGTGAAATAATTTTAAATAGGCCAGAAAAATTAAATGCAATAAATAAGGATATGATAAATGGATTATTAAATATAATAAAAAGTTTAGATAATGATGAAAGATGTTTTATGGTAATAATTAGAAGTACTAATAGCAACTGTTTTTCATCAGGCTCGGATGTAAAATATGTTGTTGAAAATAAAGAACAAGGTATACAACATTTAAAACAGCTCTATTTGTATATTAATTATATATCCCAAATGAAAAAAAATTTACTATGTATATGGAATGGATATGTTATGGGAGGTGGGCTAGGAATTTCTATTTATTCAAAATATAAAGTAATAAATAAAAACGCTATATTTGCTATGCCTGAAAATAAAATAGGTTTTTTCCCTGATATTGGATGTTGTTATTTTTTCAGAAAATATTTTGGAAGAAATATTGGTTTACATTTAGGTTTAACATCATTAAGATTAAATGAGGTAGATTTGATTAATTTTAATGTGTGTAATAATTATATTGAAAATGTTGATACTTTTATGGATAATTTGAATAATATAAAAGCAACAAATCAAGAAGATTTCAATAAGAAATTAAATAATTTATTAACAAATGAATATGTTTCAAAAATGTCTTATAATAAGTCTAATAATGCGGTTTTAACGGATGAGTTAATTAATAATATTAATACATATTATAGTAGTGCTAATACCTTGGAAGATTTAATAAAAAAATTAAAAAAAGATAACAACGATTTCTGTAAAAAGTTATTATCTGATATTTATTCTAATTGCTATTTTAGTTGTATGTTCTGGTTTTCTTATTATTTATATAATTATGAAAAATCATTAGAAGAGGTATTAAATAATGATTTCAAAATTACTCAGTATTTTTTGTTTCATAAAAATTCTTTTGAAAGGGGTGTAACAGAAATATTGGTGAAAAAAAATAAAAACTTTCAATGGAGCAAAGACGAAGAAACAAATAATGCCGACTTTGAAGATATTGACGATATTTTGATGAATAAAAATTTGTTGTCAATAAGGGAAGAGTTTACAAATATGAGTGAATAATATATATATATATATATATATATATATATATATATGTATATATATTTTTATATGTATATGTGATGCTGTTTTTTGATGATATAAAAACAAATAGGATATTACTCTTTATTTTTATTAGGCATATGAATTAATAATGCTCATATATTATATATATATATATATATATATATATATATATATATATATATATATTTATATTTATATGATATATTATATATATCCATTTACCATGCTTATTTAAATGCGTTACATTTGAAATAATACTATCTATCTTTATGATATCGTTATATTTTATAATTCAATATTACGAAAAAAAATATATCTTACGAAGAGTGTTTATATTTTTATCCGATTATTCTAATCTTTTTTTTTTTTTTTTTTTTTACTTGTATATTAATAAAAAAAAAAAAAAAAAAAAATTGCATTTTAATTACCCAAGTGTTCATACATTTATGTTAACTTTTAATATTTAAGTTATTGAAAAGTTATTCTTTAATTAAAATATATATATATGTAATGAATTAAAAAAAAAAAAAAAAAACATAAAAAAAAATATTATTTATAATAGATCATATAATATTTTTCTGTGGGGTTCCATAAAAATATTAATTTATTTCTATTTTTTCATTTCCTATTATCATTTATTTAAGTTTAAGGTGAGGTGATCTGGATGCTGATTTTTTCTTTCCTAAATCTAATATACTTTTGGTGAATGTTTTGTTATTCAAATGAAGTCCTATACCATATGCAGTACCAAATAAAAGAGCCATAGCAGAAACAGCAGATGAAATCAAAATTGCTTTATGATGTTTTTTTCTGAATTCTTGAAAATTAAAATTTCTAAGAGGACATCCTTTCTTTTTTATTTTTCCATCAACATTTTCGTTACAGACACTGGGAGCTATTAAATTAATTGCCATTAAGGCAGCAATAAAATATAAAATCTTGAAAACTTTCATTTTAAAAATTTTTAAAAATATTATGTTAAATATATATATATATTTATATTTATTTATATATTTATATATTTATAACAGAATAGATCATATATTATATGATTTGTAAAAAATACGTTCTCAGAATAATTTATTAATATTTTTTATTTTTAAATATAAATAAAAAATATATATTAAACAATTATTAAAATTTATATATAATAAATACATATATATATATATATATATATATATATATATATATATATATATATATATTATGTAGATTATTTTAATTGTTGATAATATAAAAAAAAAAAAAAAAAAAAAGGTACTTTTATTTTATTATTATTATAATAATAATGAAAATATATCAATGTTTTTATAAATTAAAAAAAAAAAAAAAAAAAAAAAAAAAAATTCCTTTGAAAAGTATAAAACATATGTAATTATAAATATATATAAATATAAAATATTTTTAATTATATTTTTTTCTATATTACAAAACAGGTTGCATTTTTATAGCTATGTGCCTATATATAGAACAAAGTATAAATAAATAATATATATAAAATATATATTTATATTATATAAACATACATAGGTAATAATTAATAATATATTTTAGTAGTTATTTAGAATTTATATTATTTTATCATTAGTATTAATTAAATATGTTATTTATATTAATATATATATTTATTATTTTTTAGTATTTGTGTATATATATGCACGAATTTATAACATTGTTTTATAGAAAAAAAATATAAATAAAAAATATGGTTATAACATACATTTATTATTATATATATTATATACTTAAGCTTTATAAAATATATATAGAATATTATATAATATATAAAATGAATAATATTGATAAATATATATAAAAAACGACGACAATTATAAAAAAATTTATTAGTTAATTCATAAGTTTATTTTTAGCGCATGTTAAAATTGACAAAAAAAAAATTTATATATTGTTCTTATGTTGAAATTAAAAGAAAAAATATTATATATATATATAATATATATATATTTATAATTTTTTAATTTGCTTTTAAATAATTTCTTATTAATCTTTTCTCCATTTATGAGAAAAAAGAATAAAAGTAAAAATTTAATGAAATAAATATATAAATAAATTTATTTATATTATATCATATAATAATTTAGAAAATTATTATTAAAAAGTCAAGTAAATTTATCTTTTTAAGAATAATATTATTATAAAGCAGAAATTATTATATAAAATCATGTATTTTTTAACCATCAAAAATTATTATTTTATTATTATTTTTTAATATAATTATGAAACATTTTTAATAGCATATTTTCAATATAAATTAGTTGTACGTTTTTTTTTAATTATATTAAGAATATATAGTTACATATATAAAAACCTTACGTGTCAAAAAAAAAATAAAATACATAATAATATATATAAATTATTTATATATCATTCGCTTTTATTTATATTCTTTAGTAATGAAATTTAGAAGAATTCAACACCACATTTTATGGAGATTATATTTTATTTTTTATAATATATTAAAAACGTTTGTAATTCATTTGAAATATTATATTATATATATATATATTAATATTATTCCCAATAAATGAAATGTTCACATAAAAAAAAAAAAAAAAATTAAATTAAATTAATAATAATATTAAAAATAATCATAAATTGTAATCAAAAATTTACATTCTTATTTAAATTAATAATAGTTCCCTTTATCAATAATTCACATAGGAAATATTTATTTTCTCAATATAAAAATAAATAATTATTTATAGATTCAATTTTAGTTGATATTATATCTATATTTTATGATGTATTTTTTATTAGGTTCAAAAGTTTAAATGTTTCTATACCTTTAAAAAAATATTTAAAACATAAGTACTTAAAAACAATTGGATATAATATAATGCATTTTTATTATTAAAAGTAACATCATTAAAGATATATTAAAAATAATTAAATATAATATTATTAAAAAATATATATATATATATATATTTTATATGTATGAAAAAAAATCCATTATATGTTAAATTATTATATACATTTCCATATTTTAATTTTACACAATCTTTCTTTTCAACACATATCATTTTTTTATTAATTTTATTTTTAATTAAACAGGAAAATTATAATATAGCTTTTATTTATTTATTTTAATTTTTTTAATATATCAATTTTAAACGTATCTACAATGTTATGGTTGTACTTTAAGAAGTTAACCTTTTAATAAGAAGAATAAAATTATTTAAAAGTTAATCATTCGTAAGGTACAAACATATAACATTTTTTTTATGATAACATATATAAATGAATATATATATATATATATATATATATATATATATATAAATGTAAGTGTCTGTTTATTTGAAAAAATAAAATAATATTTTTTATTTAATATATATATATATATATATATATATATATATTTATATTTCTTTCTTTCAAGAAACACATTGTTTTATCTTATTATGTTTATAATTACGCAGAAAAATCAAAAAAGCAAGAAATTTGAATCTATATAAATTAATTATAAATATATAAGCTACACATATATTTATTAAAAACGTATAGATATAAGAAATCCTTATATAAAACAAATATAATTTATTATTAGTAAGTATATATGTATATATTTTTTCTTTTAATAATTCATCCTAAATGAAATATAAAACAATAGCTATAAATATTGATTTTAAAAAAATTATAAAAAATATTTCATAAAAATATACATTAATAATTTATATACTCCATATATCTGATAAAGGAAAGTTTATATCATCTGAATTTTTATTTACAGTTGATCGCATCATATGTTGTAGATCAATAAAATTATTATATATCACATTTTCATATTTTTCTTGTACGTTTTTATGAATTTAATCCAAACTAATATTATAATGTGGGGATATATTCGCATTAAGAACATCAGTGTTAGTAGCATTCAACTGGTCCATATATATTTCCATAGAAACGTTTGCATTTGACAACTTGTATTTGTAAATATTATTGATAATATCATTAGAGCTATTATATATGATATGGAAATTTATATTGTTCTCTATTTCCCATTCTTCTTTCAATTTGTTCAAAGTTTCATCCTTTTTGTTGTTATTATTTTTATTATTCCACGTTTCATACATAATATCTATTCCTATCAAGCCATTTATGAAACAAATATATTTGGTTGAATATGGGATCATTATATGTTTGTTTTGTAACAGTATACGTTTTTGTTGTTGTATTTTTTTGGATGTTTTG
This sequence comes from Plasmodium billcollinsi, assembly GCA_900257145.2. Lineage (NCBI taxonomy): Eukaryota > Apicomplexa > Aconoidasida > Haemosporida > Plasmodiidae > Plasmodium > Plasmodium billcollinsi. The sequence goes on from LT990241.1 coordinate 1,741,640, forward strand.
TCCCATATAATTCGTTTCCTTTTCGTTTGAGTATCTCTTCATAGATATTAATAACTTCATTATAATCACAGTTTAATGAATCATACATTAAATTTATTCCAGAATATTTATTCTTTGATGTGTAATGGGTGGAATATCCATATTATTAGTAGTCCTATTAATATTTTCTGGAACATTCCATTTTATATATTGTAAGGGTTTTGTTCATGATTTTCGAGATATGTGTCATGAATAGATGTAATAAAAGGTTTTTCCTCCTTATTAACGTCTAAAATATAATCATTAGGTTGGATATCCTTATACATATTATCATCAATGGTATTTTCATTAGGTAATTGGTGATTCAATCAGTTTGGTAAATCTTTAAAATATTGCTATATAAAATCATGTTTCAGTTCATTCCATTCATTATCTCTAAGTTTATTACTATCATGTTTATCATAGATAGAGGGGTATCATTAGTATCCTCCATATGATCTGTATGAGTATCTGATGTATTCTGTGTATCATATGTTTTGCTACTTGGTTTTAGTTATACTTCCATTAAAGTTTTATATTTTGGACTACTAGGCACATATATATCATTTACATCAATCTCTTCATATTCACTTTCTAAAGAAGTAATATCAGTGCTCTCACCATAATAATAGATGTAGTCGATCTCCACTATCGGGTGATTCTTCTATATATATATATGTTTTTCCTTCATATCTATCACTTCTGTAAGGTACATACCTATTGGTTGAAGTTTTATCAGGTGTTCCATAATCATTTTGTGGTATATCAATAACACCAAATAGCTTCGTAGGTCGAAGTTTGGGATTTTTATAGAAACAAAAAAAGGTGTATATGTAGGTATATATGAACTAATATATATAGGTGCAATATATATGTATATACATGTATATTTATTTATTTTTACAAAATTTCGATTTAGTTCTCATAGTAGGAGTTTTTTTTCTTTTCTTTTAATTTTATTTTTTTTTAATATAATTTTCATTTTTTGTATCTAAAAATTTGTATGTAATTTTTTTTGATAAAATTTATCATTTTTTATTTAAGAAATTTTTTTTTATTTTGTCGAACATTTCATATTCATTTTTATTTTTAATTTTCTAAAATTTTTTTCTCTTTTTTTTTTTTTTAATTTTTATTTTGATTTGAACAAGTTTGTTTTTATATTCCTTTTTCCCCCCCCCCTTTTTTTTTTTTTCAATATAATTACATATATTAAATATATATGAAGTGTACATAAAACATATACATATATACCACACAAAACATTCATATATATCAACATATATAAAAAATATCTCCAAAAAATCGACAAATTATACATATATATATGTTTATTACCTTCAGATAATAGAAAAGGAACGCTGCCGAGGCTAATGGAAAAACTATTCTAACAGGTAGACTAGAAGATGTTATCAAGTCAAATGGGGATGTATCACTTGAATCGTCTTTTGAGGTTTTTGATGATTTGGATCGGGCTACTTTTTGTACAGATCCTGATTCTCCATGTGGTGCGACTAATATGAGTGGTCTGGTTCCTTGCGGTGTTACTTGTGACGGGTTACCACATGACGTGCCTCGGTTCTGTGATAGTGAGCCACTACTACTGATTGATGATGAGGAAGAGTAACTACTACTAATACTTTGTATATTATGTTGGTTAGCACCACCACCAGTACCATGTGTTGCAGGTGATAGCGATCCAAGATTTTTGTTGCGCGTACTCCTAGTACCACTACTATCAATAGTGGGAACACTAGTACGAGTATCAGGAACAGGTATAGCATCTTTCTTACCAGGAGCAGCATTAACACTTCTAAATAAACTAATGGTTTTGTTTATTTCATTTACAACACTTATTCCAACTATTAACCCAGTTCCTATTCCAAAATTTGCATCACCACACGAAAAAGGTAAAACAGTCTTTGTTATTTCTTTCCACACATATTCTCGATTTGCTGTTCACTACTCTTCACGTAATTTATAATATTTTGAGGGGGGGGGGTTACTATTATATTTTTCGGTGCCTTTAAATTTGTCTTTAATTTTAGCAAATGTTTCTTCTAAATGACCTTGTAGAAATGTTTGTTGACTTTGTTTGCTCCACACAGATGTACCTCTTATAATATCTGAAATACGTTAACGTGCAGCTCTACATACAATCGGTTGGTTTTTACTCGATACACCAGGATGATGATGTGTGATATTTTGCGCTTATTTATTCAAAGGAAGAAGTACATCGCCAAAAAAGGATTTACTAACATTATTATTACAAGTACGTGTAACAGTACCCACAACTAAATTCTCCAAATTAGTTGTACACATATATTTTCTTCTCGGAGATAATAGTACATCTTTGTGGTTATCTTTTACATTTTTGTTTTCTGGTTCCCATACCTTTCCTATAGTTAATCATTTACCATCCTTATCTTTGCCTTCACATGGAATATTTGATGAACTATTAGCAATGTAATATGATGTGGTAATGTTGCAAATTTCTCTACTAATGTGTTTTCCTTCATCATCATTCGTAAATATTACATCAAATATACTACCTTTCAATTTATCTATAACATCACTTGCCTTCAATCGTGACTCTTCCCCTTCCAGTATGTCTTTCGCGATATCCGTCACGGTTTTGTTGGTGGTACCACAATAGCTGAACGTCATTTTTGTTATGTGCGGTATTAATATATATCTTTTATTACAATTTTATGTATATATATATATGTGTAGGAGTATTTATATTATTTGTGGCGCTACTTAAATAAGTTTAAACAATTTTTATGAATTAATGATTTTCACATATATTCATATACTTATCGAGTTACATATACATTCACATATATACCAATACATATATATATCCCCACTTATTTGCGACATTTGGAATATTTTATATACTTGTGGTTCATATATATGTGGTTTTAATATACGTGGATATTTTGATGGTTTGTGAGTATTTGGGGTATCAACTGTTGTATAGAACATATATGTATTATGTACTCTATATGTATTCCACATATATATATATATATATATATATATATATATATAAGTATTATATATGTATTTTATATTATTTATGTTTATATTATTTTCATACATACGTTATTATATATTTTATTATGTGTTTAAATGTCATTATTAATATACATATAATTATATCCATATATTTATAAAATTGTAATATATGATAACAGAATTTTTCATTAGTATAGATTAAATGAACCTTTTATTAATAACGTATATTTGAATATATATATTTATATTTTTATACATATAATGTATTTCTTTTATATTTTACTATATATATATATTTCAGTATCATAAATAAGTAATACATAAAACACTAAATAGAAATAAATGCAAAAATAATTTTTTTTAATATTATAATATTTTTTTACCCCTTTTACTTATTTTATTATTTTTTTTTTATTTTGATACTTTTTTGTTCTTTATCTTATTTCTA
>LT990241.1:1755226-1795226 GCA_900257145.2 Plasmodium billcollinsi
ATATATGTTTATGTATATATGTATGTGTATGTGCGCGCGCATTTATGACATCATGTAGTCCCGAATAATCAAAAATGGCGAAGCCCAAGTCGCCGGAAGCGGAGGACTACAGAACTGCCAGGCATGCCAAGGATCTTTTGGATATGATTGGAGAAACTGTGAAAAAAAAAGCGCATGAGCAAGCTCTAGAACGAAGTGGAAGTAGGTTGAAGGGATTTTTGGAACAAGCACAATTTAAAGAAGGCAAAGAAATCGTAACAGGAAAAGCGACATTATGTCAACTTAACCATCAGTATCATACTAATGTAACCAGTGGTGAGGATAAACAAAATCCTTGTAGAAGAGGAGAAGAAGAACGTTTTTCTGAAGTACATGGCGGTGAATGTGATTATAGAAAAATAAGGGGTAGTAATGATAAGGATGGTGGCGTATGTGCCCCTTTTAGACGGTTACATTTATGTGATCAACATTTATACCACATGGAGGATATAAAAATTAATACTAAACATAATTTATTGTTAGAAGTGTGTCTTGCAGCACAATATGAGGGGAATTCATTAAAAAATTATCATGATATATATAAGGAAAAATATAATGATACCCGTTCGCAATTATGTACCGAGTTGGCACGAAGTTTTGCAGATATAGGAGACATTATACGAGGAAAAGATCTGTATGTTCGAAATAATAAAGGAAAAGGAAGATTGGAAAATAATATACAAAGAATTTTCCAAAAAATATATGAAGAATTGAGGAAGCATGAAACGCATGGGAAAGAAGCAGAAGAGCAATACGCAGATGACGCTCCACAATATTATAAATTACGTGAAGATTGGTGGTCACTTAATAGACTCCATATATGGAAAGCTATTACATGCAGCGCTGGAGGTAATACATATTTTCGAGGAACATGTTCGGATGATACAACTGTGGCTAAGAAACACTGTCAATGTATTGACGGAACAGTACCCACGAATCTAGACTACGTCCCTCAATATTTGAGATGGTTCGAGGAATGGGCCGAGGATTTTTGCCGTAAACGAAAAAAACAATTAGAAAATGCAATAGATAAATGTCGTAATGATGACGAAGAAAGGTATTGTAGTGGTAATGGCTACGATTGCACGCAAACGGTTAGAGCACTCGAAATATATAATATGGAAAAAAATTGTCACAAATGTTTTTTTGCATGTAGTCCATTTGTAAAATGGTTAGATAACCAAAAACTGGAATTTCTAAAGCAGAAGGAAAATTATAATAAAGAAATAGAGGAACAGAAGGATACAGAAGGAGCATCAAAGGGGAAAATTAATAAGATGTATAGGAAAGAATTTTATGAGAAATTAAAGAAAGAGTATAAGGATGTCGACAAATTTTTAGAATTATTAGGTAAGGACAAAGCATGCCAAGCAGAACCAGAAGTAAGAAACAAGAAAGCTAATTCTGTTGATTTCAGAAAAGATGTAACGAATGAAACATTTTCACGTACAGATTATTGTAAACCTTGTCCTGTATGTGGAGGTAAATTCGAAGGAGGGAAATTTATAAGTGCAGGTGACAACGAGACAGCATGTCTATTGGAAGACATATATAAACCACCAGAAATAGATCCTAATAAAATTAAAGTCCTCATCAGTGGTGAAGGACATGAAGATATTAACAAAAAGTTAGACGAGTTTTGTAAAAACCAGGGGGGGGAACATTTATATGAAGAATGGAAATGTTATCATGAAGCGGATAATGATGATAAATGTTTATTGGAATATAAGGAAGAAGGAAAAGAAAAAAGAAAAGTGAAGACATTTTATAATTTTTTTACTTTTTGGGTAACACATATGTTAGACGATTCGATGGAATGGAGGGAAAAAATTAAGGAATGCTTAAAAAATGAATCAAAAATAAAATGTAAAAATATTTGTAAATCACCGTGCGAATGTTTTGCAAAGTGGGTTGAACAAAAAAAAAAAGAATGGAGGAATATCACAAAACATTATGACGAGCAAAACGGTTTTGGAGAGCAAACCGAAGGAGCCGAATTATCGCATTATATGGTTCTTGAATATATTTTAGAGGAAAATTTTTTAAAAGGTATATCCAATGCTTATGCAGATCCAGAACATATGGATAAAATTAAAAAAACGTTGGAAAAAAAAAAAGAAGAGCGAGGTTCGAGTATTTCCAAAGAAAAAACATTAATTGATTTCTTGCTCGATCACGAAATGCAAGATGCAAAGAAGTGTACAGAAACCCACAACAAAGAAAAATGCGAGGAGGAACAAAAAAAACGACAAGAGGAAAGAGGCACGGGCGCTCGCGCAATATACCCCTCACCAACTCGCAAGGAGGACTCCGAAGATGACAACGAAGAATTCGACGAAGAGGACGACGAGGAGGAGGAGGGCGAACCTGAAAAGGTCGAGTCGGAGTCGTCAAAACCAGACCAAAAGGACACCGAAGGAAGTCCAAAAGAGGGGGAGACACCACAAGTAGAAAATGTATGTAGTATAGTGGACGGTGTACTAACCAAAACGGATCAACTACAAGAAGCTTGCAAACAAAAATACAACCTCCCACAACGATATTTCGGTTGGAAGTGCGTAGCATCAAGTGGTACTACTACAGCACAAAGTGGGGGCGAAGCGGGTGGTGGTGGCGAAGCACGTGATAGAGAATTACTACATCGTCGTAGGCGTGGTGCCGACAGTGAAAGTGGTGCCCCCACTGATAGTAGTAAAGGAGGGTTGTGCGTCCCGCCACGACGTCGTAAAATGTACATACAACCAATAACCAAGTGGGTAGACGAAGTGGCATCACAAACAGAGAGTGGTACCGATGGTGCTCCGTCACCACAGGCAGAAGGTGACCACGCAGGTACTGAGTCGTCACTAGGAGCCCCTCAGGCGTTAGACTCGTCGCGGGCCCAAAAGGACCCGCTCCTCGCCTCCTTCGTGGAATCCGCCGCAATCGAAACGTATTTCCTATGGGATAGGTACAAAAAAGAGAACAAGAAGACACAAAATGACGGTGGGTCTCCTCACCTACAACGACTCAATGACAGCATCCCCACTGAAACTGAGGAAAACCAAGACCCCCAACAACAACTAGAAAAAGACGGCACCATACCTGAGGAGTTTTTGCGCCAAATGTTTTATACATTGGGGGATTACCGTGATATATTTTTTGGTGTAAACGACCCGGACGTCAAGACTGCATTACAGAAGAGTGTGGTGAAAATAAAACGGAGTGGTTCCGATGAAGAGGCAAGTACTAAAGAACCACCTACTGATACAGACACCTTGCAAACAATTAGTGATAAAATTGAAAAAATTCTCCAGCAACCTGGATCCTCCCCAACACTACCTAAATCCCAACCAACCGATCGTAAATCCTTGTGGGGCGACTTCGCGCCGAAGATTTGGAATGGGATGATATGTGCATTGACATACAAAACAGACACAGACAAGCCCCAATTGGATACCTCGGTTCAAACGGTACTTATGAAAGATGGCAAACCCAAAAATTCCGAATACCAATACAACACTGCTGCAATTGATGCCAATAATACAACAGCCATCAACCCCGGCATCGGTACCGTTGACGCCGCCAGTGGTACAAAACTCACCGACTTTGTGGAATACCCCACGTTTTTCCGTTGGTTACATGAATGGGGAAATGAATTTTGTGAAAAACGGACAAAAATGTTGGAGAAAATAAAATATGAATGTAAAGAAGAAGGTGTTGGTCGTAGTGGTGGTACAAGACAAAAGTATAGTGAGCAAGGAGAGGAATGTGACGAGATTCTTAAGAAGGATCCTACTGAGTTCTCGGATTTAAGTTCCACTTGTAGCAAACCTTGTATTTTTTATAGAGGGTGGATAGGGAGAAAAAAAGACGAATTTGAGAAACAAAAAGGAATATATAATAAAGAAAAAGAACAATGCCAAAATGGAAGAGGTGAAAATAGTAATGGATGTTGTGGAATACCTGGAAATAAGTGCGATGCAGTGGCAGACTTTTTACATAATTTAGGTTCATGTACAAAAGATACTGGAAATGGTGATGGAAAGGATAAATTAAATTTTAATGAACCCGAGCAAACATTTAGACCTGCAACAAATTGTAAACCGTGTTCCCAATTTAAAATAGATTGTCAAGGTGGTAAATGCAAGATTGGTGATACAGAAAAGGAGTGCAAGGAAGATAAGATTACTGCAGCAACATTTGATAGTGGGACAAAACTTATGGAAAATGGTGATACTGTTGAGATAGATAAACTTCACTCTGAATTGGATGGTGATTTAAAGGATCTTTGTAATGGTAACGGTGATTCTGAGGTTCATAAAAAAGATAAATGGAAATGTCGTAAATTCTGCGGTCACATTGTATGTAAATGTGACAACACTAATGGTGAAAACAACAATCAACAAATTGTAACAATTACTGCATTACTTCAACGATGGGTCTATAAATTTTTAGAAGATTATAAAAGAATTAAAACAAAATTAAATTCTTGTGAGAAAAATGGTAAGGAATATTCATGTATAAAAAATTGTGTACAACAATGGATAGATACGAAAAGAACAGAATGGGGAAAACTACGAGATCGTTTCCTCCAACAATATGAAAATAATGATCACTCTTACCCTGTGAGAACATTTTTGGAGAACTTCCTTGTTCAAATTGGTGTTGCAAATACTGGTGACAAGCATATAAAATTAAGTAAGCTCGATAAATCCTGTGTATGCAGTGCCAAGGCAAATGAAGGAAAAAAAATTGGTAATGATGCTATTGATTGTATGCTTCATAATCTTGAGGAAAAAGTAAAAAAGTGTGAAGCCCCATCTAGTGGCGAAAACCAAAAACAGTGCGAAAATTCCTCCCCCCTCACAGACAACATCCTTGAGGATGAGGACGATTACCCCCTTGAAGCCCCTGAAGAAAATGGAAAAACAAACAAACAACATCCATCCTTTTGTAAAATAGAGGACCCCCCCGCTGCACAGGATGAAGATGTTTGTGACAAACCAACTGAGGCACCACCAAACATGGTAGAGGAAGAGGAATCGGTGAGGGAAGAACCTGCACCAGATGATGCAGGCACTGAAGATGGTAATGGTGAACCCGGACAAGTGGAAGAACCAGTCTCTGAGGACCAAGGCGACAATAAAGGCTCTGAAACCGAAATCAAATCCAAAGACCAAGAGGAAACCAGCCCCAAAGTCCCAGCACCAAAAACCCCAAAACCAAAACTACCCAGACCCCCCCAAAAGCAATCACAAAAGGTGGAACCTCGCCCTTTTACCTTGGCTGACATGTCGCCATCCTTCGTTCCCTTGACGGTTGGAATGGGTTTTTTGGCATTAAGTTATTGGTTATTGAAGGTGAGATATGTGGTGGTATATATATGCCATTTTGTGTTTGTGCGTTTTTTTTGTGAAATGTGTTTTTTTTTGTGTTAAATGTGTTTTATATATATGTATTTGTGTCTTATGGGGATATGTGTTTTTGTATGTATATGTATTTATGATTGAAAAAGATAAAAAAAAATAAAGATAAAAAGAGAAAAAAAGGGAATATAAGAAATATAGTTTTGAAAAAGATATGAAAAAATAAAAAAGAAAATATGGAAATATAGTTGTTAAAGAAAATAAAAAAAATAGGAAAAAAGGAAAAAATAAAAACAAAATATGGAAATATAGTTATTAAACAATATAATAAAAAAAGAAAAAGTATAAAAAAGAAAAACAAAATATAGAAATATACAACTCTTAAAAAAAAGGAAAGAAGGAATATAGAAATATAAAAATATAGAAATATAAATATATAGAAATATAGTTATAAACAAATAGGACAAAAGGCAAAATGAAAAAGAAAGGTAATATAGAAATAGAGTTGTTAAAAAAAAGAAAAAGAAAGAAAAAGAAAGAAAAAGGATAAAACAAAAAAAGATAAAAACAAAAAAAGATATAAAGAAAAAAAGAATATACAAATATAAATATATAGAAATATAGAAATACAGTTCTTAAAAACAAAGAAAAAAACAATATAGAAATATAAAAATATAAAAATATACTTCATAAAAAAAAAAAGAAAAAAATAAAATTGAAAAATTTAAATATAGTTGTTAAAAAACAATAGACAAAAGGAAAAATGAAAATTAAAAAGAAAGAAGAAATATGGATATATAGTTGTTAAAAAAAATTAAAAAAGGATAAAAAAGAATAAAAAATATGGAAATATAAAAATATAGATATACACTTAAACAAAAAAAAAAAAAAAAAAAAAGGAAAAAACATAAAAGTAATATAGAAGTATAAAAATAAAGAAATATAAAAGCATAGAAATATAGTTCTTAAAAAAAATAAAAAAAAAGAAAAAAGATAAAAATGAAAAAACTAATATAGAAATATAGTTCTTAAAATAAACAAAAAAGAGATAAAAAGATAAAAAAGAAAAAAAATATATAGGAATATAAAAATATAGTTGTTACAATAAAACAAAAAGAGACAAAAGGACAAAAAATAAAAAATGAATACAGAAATATAGATATATAAAAATATAGAAATATAGTTCTTAAAAAAAAGAAAAAGAATGAAAAAGGATAAAAATGAAAAAACTAATATAGAAATATAGTTTTTAAAAAAAATTAAAAAAAAAGGCGAAAAAATATAAAAAAAAAAAAGAATAAAATAATATAAGAAAAAAAAAAGGGGGGAAAAAATGTTAAAGAAAAAAACAGGGACAAAAATTTGTTAAAAAAAAATAAAGATATATTGAAAAATAAAATTGTTACATAAAAAAGCGGCTAAAAAAAAATTCAAAAAAAAGAATAAAAAAATATAAGAAAAAAAAAAGGGAAAAAAGAAAAAATAAGGGAAAAAAATATAGGAAAAAAACGTTAAAAAAAAAATGAACAAAAAATAAATAAAAAACGTTTTCTACAAAAAAAAAAATTACAAAAATACACATACACATCTACACATACCTACATACCTACACATACCTACACATACCTACACATACCTACACATACCTACACATACCTACACATACCTACACATACCTACACATACCTACACATACCTACACATACCTACACATACCTACACATACCTGCACATACCTACACATACCTACACATACCTACACATACCTACACATACCTACACATACCTACACATACCTACACATACCTACACATACCTACACATACCTACACATACCTACACATATACATCCTACATACACACATACATACAAACTTACATACATATAAACATACAAACACATATATGTTCTTTTTTTTTTTTTTTTGGTATAGAAAAAAACTAAACCTCCTGTGGACCTGTTGCGTGTTATGGAAATACCCCAAAACGATTATGGAATGCCTACAAAGCATTCACCAAATAGATATGTTCCGTATCGTAGTGGTAAATATAGAGGAAAACGGTACATATATATTGAAGGGGATAGTGGAACCGATAGTGGTTATACCGATCATTATAGTGATATTACTTCCTCATCTGAAAGTGAGTATGAAGAGATAGATACCCATATATCACGTATTCCAAAATACAAAACATTGATTGAAGTGGTATTGGAGCCATCAACTAGTGGTAGGAACAATCCAAATAGTGGTAAGAACACACCCAATAGTGATAATACCATACCATCTAGTGATAATTCCATACCAAATAGTGGTAATACCATACCAAATAGTGATGATACACCTACACCCATTACTGATGAGGAGTGGAATACGATTAAAAGTGAATTTATATCAAACCTGTTACCAAGTACTCAAAATGATATGCCAAATAATTTACCTCATAATAGTGATAATAATATCCATCCTAATACATTATATGATAATATGGATGAGAAACCTTTTATTATGTCTATTCATGATAGAAATTTATATACTGGAGAGGAATACAATTATGATATGATTAATAGTGGTGAAAATGATTCTTTTAGTGGTACAAATGGTCCATATAGTGGTAATATTGGTTCATATAGTGGTATAGACCTAATTAATGATGCACTAAGTCGTCAACCTATTGATATTTATGATGAAATTCTCAAACGAAAAGAAAATGAATTATTTGGGACAGAACATCACCCAAAAAAAAATATAACTAACCGTTTCTCCAAACCTGCACGTGACGACCCCCTACACAATCAAATAGACCTATTCCATAAATGGTTAGATAGACATAGATATATGTGCGAAAAATGGGAAAATAATCATGAGCGCTTAGATAAATTGAAAGAAGAGTGGAATAATGAGACACATAATGGTAATATACCTAGTAGTAATAAAACGCTAAGTAGTGACGTTTCTATACAAATACATATGGATAATCCTAAAACGATCAATGAATTTTCAAATATGGATACAAACTTGGACAATTCATCTATGGATAGTATAATTAATGATCTGGAAAAATATAATGAACCCTATTATGATATTTATCAACATGATAAACAATCTGTGGATGATAACATATACCTTGATACATACCCCTATAAACATACCATGGATAGTAACCCAAACTCCAACACTGTGGATGATATATACATGGATAGTAACACCAACCACAACCCCACCCATGTACAAATTGAAATGAGTGTGAAAAACGGACAAATAATGGAAGAAAATTATCCTATATCGGATATATGGAATATATAAAAAAAACATAGATATATTTGTGTGTGTGTATATTTTTGTATGTTTGCAACTTCTGTTCGTCGCTTTTTTGTTTGTGATATTACATTTTTTTTTTCTCTTGCGAATTTTATTTGATGGTGTTATTTGTATTTTAATTTCTTTATTAACGAAATATATATATATATATTTCTTTCTATATAATTTTTTTTGTGAACAATTTCTTTTTATTTCTTTTTTTTTTTTTTGTATAATATATAAATATTTTATGTAAATATAATATATATATATATTTATTTATTTTCTATTTTTTTAATTTTTTTTTTTGTTCTTTTATGTGATATTTGCACTCTCTCTCTCTCTCTCTCTCTATATATATATATATATATATATATATGTGTCAATATATTTATATACATATTTACGCAAAATAAAACAAAATTATATGTTTATTAAATATATTTTTTCTGTGCATTCTTTTTGTTTTTGTAATTACATGTTTATAATTGTTATATTATTTCATAATTCAATAGTACAATAAATTTTTTTTCTTCTAATTACATTATAATGTAATTATCACAATATGTTATATTGTATAATTTTATAATTGTTATTCATGTATATATATATATATATATGTATGTGCTTGTGTTTATTTCTTTTTCCTTTTCTTATTAATATAATTATACTTATAATGTAATACTTGCGTCTTCCGTTTTGGAAAAGTATTTATATTTTAAAACCCATATATATATGTATATATATATATATATATATATATATATATATATATATGTATGTATGTATTTTCTTCATATTCTCCTGTATTCCTTTTTTTAATGGCATAGGAATGAAACCCTAGTAAAATTTAATAATTTCATTCTTTTTACAAATAAAAATGATTATTTTTGTTATACAACTATAATGGGGTAAATCATTTTAATTGTTTTTCTTTTGCATTTGTGTAAATTGGGTGACTAAAATGTTTCTCATATTATAATTTGTATAAGTACATAGTTCAATGTCCCCATTATAAGTGAATATAATATAATTGTTTTCGATGTATTGTTGTGATTTTATTTTAATTCCATTAATTATAGAATACTTATAATATAATATAAATTTTTCTAAAAGGAGATTCTACAAGAAACCATTTATCTTTATATGATTAAACAGAATGAATAAAAAGGCGATTTCATAAATAAATAAATATATATGAGTAGCATTCAAATATTCACACAAATAATGTAAAACATATGTTATTTTATAATATAGGTTATGTTATCATTTTTTATATATTAAATATTAAAACATATTAATGGTCTAGTAATATTTTATATTATATTTACAAACAATTATTTAAAGAACAAATTTATATTAATCATCATGAATATGTATATGACATTATGTTGGTACATAAATTATATAAAAATATAATTATTTAATAAAAGAATTAAAACAAAAATATATATTATATACATTATGAACAAATAAACCATTTAAGTATCACTATAACTTTATTAATTTGTTATTTTAATTTATGATATATCAAATATGAATATATTACATAAATAATAGAATTGATGTAATCAATTTTTTTATATTGTGTACAATATTTTTGTTTTTATCCTTATGGTACAGTATAATATTTAGAACTATTATATATATATATATAATGTAGCAATATAAAGATTCATACATTTTTTTTAATAATAGCATATTATGGATAAAATATAATAATGTCATTGATTTATAAAAGAACATATATATATATTATATTATTTAATATATATTATAAAAAAATAGTTTAAAGAAAAAAAAAAAAAAAAAATTTGCGCTGCCCCCCTCCGGGTAACTCAGCAGCTCGGTATGCAACTTTTCTTATGAAATTGCCGGCAAGCGGAGTCGAACCAACGTTCTCACAAGGAAAGGTTACATACCTAACGACTGGGCTACTGAGGCAGCTTAATAATAATACTCCTATCAAAGTATTATTAAAAAATGGAATGTATGCACATAATATATATATATATATATATATATATTTACCATTGTATGTACATATAAAAAATATATCATAAGAAATAATAAATTTTTGTATATAAAAATAAACTTTTTTTTTAAATTAAATTAAATAAAAGAATATTTTTATATTTATATATTTATTTATTTGTATATAATTTATCATAAAAAGGTAAAATTTTTTTTTTTTTCTTTTTTTATGCAATTTTTTTCCAGTTTAAATATATAATTAATTATATTCCAAAAAAGAATAATATAATATATTTATTTATAGAATATAATTTCATGTATTTAATTTTTTTATGTAAATTCATAATTTTAAAAAATTCATTTGTTTATGAAATGATGTGTATAATTAACATCATTTTTGTTACTCCTATATGCTTGAATACTTAAATATAAGTTTTGTAATATGTATATTTTATTAAATAATGTAAAATAAATAGTTTATTTTTATGTATTCCTTTAATATGATTAGAAATATATATATATATATATATATATTATACAATTGGTTCTTTTATATTTAATTTTATTCACACACCATTTCTATTTTAACTTATAATAAAAAATATTTGAATTACTTCTATATAATAAAATAACACACACTTAACATTTTATGTATAAAAAAATTGAAAAAGCATATTTTCTTTTATAAAAACAATTTCATATATTTTTATGTTTTTTTTTTAAAATAACTAATTAGAATATAATATTTTAATATAAACATTAAGAAATATATACTTTTTGTAATAGTTATCATCAATGTAGATTTTATAAACAATATAATTAAATATTAAAGAAAATTAAATATGTCTTCCAGGTTTTAAGTGTGTACTTTTATTAATCATAAAATAATTTAAATGTATATCATAATAACTAAAAATAATTTTATATTGGTACTATGTAATATTTGTATGATCACACTGTAATATTAATTTAATTATTTATATTAGTGCGAAATTTTTTAAGAAAATAAAATGGGAATACTAAAATAAAAAGAACTAAATTAATCTATATATTATATATTAATAAGGGAAAAAAGAAAAAAACTCACAAATATAAAAAAATGATTACTTGGGGAGCATTAATATTGCTCGTAAAACATGTTAGTATAGTAACCAATAAGACATATATATATATATATAATTTAAGGATACAAATTTACTAAGATAAAATGTTTTTATGATTATACAGGGATTTACATTATATTACCTATTTAAGAATTAAGAAACTAAAAATTTTTATATAGTTATGTTATCAATTTAACGTTTTTCATAAAAAGAATATGAATTTGTTTTATTGAAAAAAATGAAACAAAACAAAAAAAAAAAAAAAATGGAAAGAAATATATATATATATATATATATATATATATATATATATATACAGGACAATAATCCTTTTGAATTTATTTATCAATATTTAAAATAAAATAATAAATAAAAAAAATTAAAACAAATATTTAAATTAATAAATAAATAAAAAACTTAACATACATTTAATAATTTTTATATAAATATTAAAAATGTTTGAGAAAAAATATAATATACTTAATATACATATATATATATATATATATATACATGTTATATTTTATAAATTGTTAAATTTTCATTTTTTAATTTTCTTTTTTACTTTTTTTTTTTTTTTTTTGTCCATCACTTTGTAATAATTATTGTTTAGTATATTTTGTTGGTAATCATTCTCATCAGAATCTGAGATTGATTGGTTACTATTTACATCTAACATGTAATCATCATTGATATATCTAGAATTTGGAAATATTCCACTGTTCGTTACGTGAACTAGTGATTTTGCATCGATTTCTTTAGAATAGATGGAACCACTATTGGATGTTGACCAGAATTTTAACAATTTATCATCTCCGAATGATGTAAGTATATGACCAAGAGGATTCCAATCCAATAAAGATATGGATGATATTTTATTATCAATACCATGTGCTGATACAATTGTTTGAATAGATTTATTATCATTAGTACTATAGAATTTGATATTACCTTTATTATCTGCACTTGAAAAAATATGGTTTTGTATAGGATTCCAAGCAATATATGTAGGTTCATAATTCGAATTAAATTTATTATTTTGTATTTGATCATTTTTATATGAATATAATAATTTGAAATTTCGAATATCCCATAATTTAATTAAGGTATCCTTACTACAACTTAATAAATATATACCATTGTTATTCCATTTTATTTTATTTACATTAGCTTTATGTGAATTTAAAGAAATGATAGGTTTATTCATTCGTATATCCCAAAAAGATATGGTATGTGTTCTATTACCGCTAGCTACTATATCATTAATTGGATTCCATGCTAAACAGCTAATATTATTGGTATCAATATTTTTACATTTTAAATCTTTTATAACTTTTCTTGTTTTTATATCCCATATAATAGGATTACAAGTATCTGCACACCCAGCTAATTTCGTATTACAACAAGATAAACTAATATCTAACACATTTTTTGTTAATCCTTCGAAAGCATAATTATCTAATAAGTTTAATGCAGATGATAATATAACAATCTGTCCTAATGAATTACCTGCAAATAAATTATCATTTTTTGACCACTCTAAACAGGAAACAGATCCACCACCTATAGGTATTCTTTTCATATCTTCAAAATTAAAATATGATCCATTCCATATACATAATTCACTCAGTTGAGTACCTGTTAATAATCTTTTCCCATCATTAAACCATTTTAAACTTACAATCATCCCTTTACTTTTATTTAAACACGAACAAGCCAAATGAGACATCACACCGTCATATCTATCTATCATATTGCTATAGCAAAATAATGGTTTTATCCTTCTTAAATATATGGGATGATTCACATACAGTCTGCGCTCGAATTGTCTTTTGTAAACATCATTTTTAAGAAAATTACAAACTAAAAAAAAAAATATATATATATATATATATATATATATATATATTTATATGTATAAATAATTTGAGAGAAATATATTATAAGAAAAAAATAACATATTAGATAAACATATAAATTATTTTATTTTTATTTTTTTATACCTGATGATGTAAAATCAATAGCAGGTCTATCAATTCCTAATTTAGTTGGGAAATAATTATTTGCATTTTGGTCATCATTAAACATTTTATTTTTTTTTTTTATTTTAAATCCTTCAAATCTGAGGATCAAAAAATCTTATATTTTTATATATATATTTATTTTTTATCTATTATTTTATTTTATTTCATTGAAAACTTGTTAAGATTCTGATCATTTTAATAATATTTTACCTTATATATAAACATTATATAAAAAAAAAAATAACAAAAAAATAACAAAAAAATAAAAAATAAATAAAAAAAAAATAACACAAATTATATTTTTTCTATTATATAATTAATTATTTTTTTATTTATATAAATATAGTTTTCTATTTATATTATAAATATAAATTCGAGTTTTTTTTTTTTTTTTTTTTTTTTTCTTAAATAAAATAAGTATAAATATCTCTATTTCATTTTTATGTTTTATAATATTTATAATTTTTATTTTTAATAAACATTAACGTGTATATATAATAATAAATAAATAAAATATTTTCCCATAATCATTGTAATAATAATAATATTTCTACAATATTTGAAAATTTCAGAAAAAAATGCTTTCAAAAATGTTGGTGATTTTTAAAAATAAAAAAAATATATGTATATAATTATATAATAAAATATATAAAATATTATATTATGTATATATTATATAATATATTATATTATATTATAATTTGAACGCATGTATTAGAAAAAATATTTTTTTATTATTCATAAATAATATTATAAAGTAAAAATACATTTATTTTTTTTTTTCTTTTCTTCCTTAATATTCAATAATTTCTAGTTATTTTTATAAAAAAAAAAAAAAAATCAAAAATTTTAATTATTTTTTTATACATTAAGTAAAAAATTATGAGACAATGTTATTAAAAAAAAAAAAAAAAAATTAAAATTAAAATTAAAAAAATGTGTTATATACATGAAATATATATATATATATATATTAATAATAGCTAAAAAAAAACCTTAAACTTTTTGACTTTTACATATTTCATTGTATTCTTTTAAGGCATTTTTAAAAAACGTTGAGAAGAATACATATATAGAATAATGTTCTTTATGAAGAATGTATAATGAATAATTTATAAAATAATTATTTTCTAAATTAAAATTACTGTTTTCATTTATTATTTTTCTTATATATAATACATCTGATAATTTATTAAAATTTTTTGCACTTATATCATCATTTATTTGATTTTTCGATAAATCATCATTTGGGTTGTTTGAACTGCTACTATTACTATTATTACTATTATTACTATTATTACTATTATTACTATTATTACTATTATTACTATTATTACTATTATTACTATTCTTACTATTATTACTATTATTACTATTATTACTACTATTACTATCATTACTGTAGTCACTATGTGGACTATCATCATTATCTGTTCTACTATCTTCACTTTTCTCAAAATTGAACTCATCGTCGATACATAAAAATTTACCTTTTCCTTTATTCTTATTATTTTTATCTCCTTCGTCATCAATAGTTTTTTCAAAAGAATTAATATTTCTACAAGAAAGTTGCTCATCATCCATTTGTGCATTTTTTTTTTCCTCAGATGTATCATTCGTAATTTTAATATAATTGTCATTTTTTTCAAAATTTTTTGGGAAGGCACGTTTATTATAATTACATGATAAAATATTTGATGCTTCCTCATCGAGCTCAATGTTCATATTTAAAAAGAAATAAATAAAGTGACTTATAATTATATAAAACAAACTATCATATATCAGATCTATTTTGTTTGAATTGTGTATAGTATCTAAAATTTCTTTATCCAAAGATTTAATAACACGTATATAAAGTCTAATAACACATGCAGGTATTTTTAATTTATATATAAAGGGCATCATAAATGTTAATTTGATTAATAATGTTTTTACCATCTTTTTATCAATCAAGAAAAAGAAAGAATTATTTTTATAACCTATTAAATAATTTGCTATAGATTTTATTGAATAATTAAATAAATCTAAATTATTTAATACATTCAAATCTGATGTTAATTCTCTTTGAAGGTGGCATATCATAATATTAAATGAGACAAAATCTAATATAACATTTTTAATGTAAAATTTATTTATTTTAATATCTGAATTAATTAATTCGTGACATTTTTCATTAAATATATCTGGATAATAATAATATTCAGTTAATAAATATTTTATTAATTTAAAACATGAACTTTTTATAATAAGTTCTTTAGTTCTAATACCTAATTCATATATATGATATAATATAAAATTATGTATACTAATATTATATAATTCCGTTTGATTGTTTATGGTATAACTATAATATGAAGAAGTATTACACTCAAATGTTAAATTTTTTAAATTATTATATACAAATTTTAAAGCATAATATTTGATACTATTATAACCTTTATAATGTTTATTATCATTTATACAGCTATGTTTTCCAATAATATTTATTAATAATTTTTGTAACAATTCTTTTAATAAAACAGGATAACTTTTTAATGTATTTGAAAAATTAAATAAAGAAAACACTTTTTTTATTAAATCGACAAAAAAACCATGTTTTTTTACATCATGAGGATTATTATCCATATGGACATATTTCTCATCACTATAATAATTATTATTATTATTATTATTATGATGATCATCATCAGCATCAGCATCATTTGAATAATCATCTCTCTTTCTTGTTTCTTCAAAACCGTCTTCTTTTTTATCATGCATATTATTATATATTATAGCTGTTTGTTTAAGAGCCATAAAAATACTATTATAATTATCATCATCATAAGCTTTTTTGGGAGAAAGATCTTTTTTATTTACCGTTAAAAATGTACACCAAAATTCATAATTCATAAAATCTGCATTTTCTAAACAATAATTATTTTTATTAAAAAATATATCTTCTCTTAAAATTGGAGAAAAATCTTGAAATTCATAAATAATTCTGAACACCCTAATGATAGTTTTAAATTTAATATAATCTTTTAAATCATACAATATTAATAAATCAAGTAAATATTTTAATGGTAAAAAATGTAATATTTCCATAATCTTTTCATTTTTAACTAAATAATGTAATGATAAATAATAAAATAAATTATTCCCATTTAATAAATTGAAAAAAAATATTAATCTTTCTGTATGATATTCACTATTAAAAATGAGTTCACTCATTTTATTCTTCTTATTCTTATTATTTAATTTGCCATCATTTTTATCACCACTTTTCTTATAATTATCACTAGAATTCTCATTATCTTTATCTGTATCAATATCATTATGATAATAATCACTATTATCATTTATATTATAATTATCACTTTTGTTATCATCACTACTTGAATAATAATTATGACTTCTCCTCCTACTTGATCTTTCTAACATATCATTTTTATCATTTACATATCTTCATTTTCTGTTATTCATTACTTACAGTATCTTCATATTTTCTGTTATTCTTACGATAATAACTATCATTATTTATCGAACCACGGTTCTTATTATCATTTATTATAAAGCTTTTATTTATACCATCGTTTTTATTATTATTATTATTATTATCCATACAAATACTTAATTTATTATTTATATGTGAATTGTTTTTTATAGAGGATCTATTAGTGTTCACATGCTGACTATATTTCTTCTGACTCTTTATAGAATTTTTTTTGTTTTTTTCTTTTTTTTCTAAAAATGAACTAGATAATATACTACGACTACCATTTTTATTCACTACACTACTACTGCTACTACTACTAATAATACTAATACTTCTATGATTTGTATTGGTTGCTCCCATTTTAATACTTTTATTTCTTCTTTTATCTATTAAATGATTTGATATATCATTCATATCCATATATGATCTTAGAAATTTCTTTTTACTTAAATAATTTTCTACACTTTTCCTTTTTTCCTTTTCTCTTTCTTTTTTTATATTATTTGTATCAAGAATAATATTATTATCAATAATTTTTATATTTATTTTTTTTTGTCTTTTTTTTAATTGCCCTTTACTTTCTAGTTTATTTAAATATTCATTTAATAATTTATTTAATTCTAGTTTATCAGAACTCATACTCATTTCTTCTAAGGTAAGCATAATAACATTTTTTATGTTATTAAAATTTAAACAATAATGAAATGTTTGTCGATATTTATTTATATTCCTTTTTAGATTATCTATAGAATTACATATATCATCTAACTTTTGATCTTTTACACATAAATAATTAAGAAATTTTTTTTTTTTACTTTTTTTATTTTTTAATATATTATCTAAGGTAAATAAAATATTGTCAATAAATTTTAAATTTAATTGTAATTTATCAACAATATTTTGAAAGTATGAATTTTTATAAATGTGTATTAAATTATTAAAATTAAAGTTATCAAATTCTGATGTATTTCTTTTTAGTTCATAATTATATTTTAAATTTTCTACAATATTACTTGGATTAAAGAAATGGTTCATAGGTATATCATCATTATAATTATTATATAAATATTTACGATAATCAAAATGTTCATCACTACTTATATTATTATTATTATTATTATTGTTTTTATATATATCATTCTTTTCATTTATATTATTATTACTATTATTATTTGATATATGATCAGACTCTTGAGTTATATAACTAAACTGATTAAATATAAAATGAGGCTTTTTATCTAATAAGAAAAATGATTTCTTCTGATAAAAATATTTTGCATACTTCACATAAGAATACGAATGACCAAATATATATAAAATACACCATGTATATACATATATCAATTTAGTTACTTCATTTAAAAAATGTTCTACCTGATTTATTATTTTATCTAAATCTTCCCTTCTATATTTAAGATTACTATTATTATTTATATTAATTAAATAAGATTTAATATAATTATTATATGTCGTACATATTTCTGCTATAAATTTTAAAAAATAATAATCAAATTGGAAAATATGTTCTGAATTATATATACTTATAAAATATGATATTGTATCAATATTTTCTATATAATTAAAATCAATATTTTTATTCTTATTAATATTATTAACATTAAATGTATTTTTCATTCTATTTATATTACTTATTAGATCATAAAATCGTTTTCGTTTTTTTGCTTTATGTAATATATCATTAAATATACTTCTATTAGTATACTCATTTGAATATAAATCATTATTCATATTATATTCATCTGACATAGTAGAATCTTCTTGATCTATTTTATTTTTTTTTTTATTCTTTTTTTGCAATTTTTTGTTTTTCGTGTTTTTACTTTTTCTTTGTGAATTTCTTCTATTTGTATTATAACTATTGAAATTATCATCACTATATTTATTATTATTATTATTATTATCACTACTACTACCATTTTCATAATCATCACTTGGTTTGTTATATTTAACATTTTTATATGAATGCTTATATCTTTTTTCTTGAAATTTACTTGTATCACTATCATTATAATCCTCATCAGAATATGAATTAGATTTATCATAAGAAGAATTAGTCACATCTCCTTTATTATATTGATTACTTCTGTAACTACCTCTACTATTTATATTTGTTTCACCTAACTTGACAAAATCGTTTACCTCTCCTTCACTTTCATTGGAATAATCCTTTTTATTAAAATGATCCTGATTTAAATTACTAACAACATTCTTATATTTCATTAAATATTTAATAATATTAAAATCATAAAATTTATTATCTTTTAAATTTCCATAATTTTTTTTTTCTCTATTTTTTTTATCGAACGGGTTATTATGTACTACCAGTTCATTATCATTAATACTGTCATCATTATATGAACTACTATCATTTAAAGAATCAAATGATTCCACTTTTTTTTTTTTTGTGTTTTTTCTTATATTTTCATCCTTTTCATGAATTCTAGGTGATGAATTGATATGAGTACAACTACGACGTTTTGATAAATTATATGTGCTATTATTTCTTTTATTATTATATTCGTATGCATTATATTTATTTTTTCTTTTTTGATCATAATTATCTGAATCTACAAGAAGATTATCAAAGTTTAATAATTTATAAAAGTTTAGATATTTATTTGATTCTATTATCATAATATGTTTATTAAAGAATAATCCAGCGCTTACAAAAATATGGAAAATTATAGAAATGGTAGTTACACAATAATTTAAATATTTAATTAAAGCAATGGCATTTTTATACGAATGAAAAAAATTGGTATCTCTACTTTTTTTTTCAATATAATATAACACATTTTTATGAAACGTAAAAATAAGGTAAGGATTATTAAAGAAATAAAACAAAGAATTAATTATTTCATCTGTATATATATTATCATAATTTATATCATTATATATAATATCAATAAAGGAGTGTTTATTACTTTTATTTTGATTATGTGAAATAAAGAAATTATTTAATTCTTTATTTAAAAAATCTTCATGATTTGGGCTATTTTTCACAAAATAGTTATTGCTAAAAAGGTTACTATTCACCTTATTATAATTATTATTAATAGTACTTGTAGTTGTAATAATAGTGTTATTCATTTTATTTATCTTATTATTATTTGGAATGTTCTCTTGACATATAATTTCATTTCCCGATATTTCTGATTTTCCCAAAGTTTTATTATTATTATCACTAGTTGTCAATTCATTTGTTGATTTATTAACACAAATATTATAATCATTCATGGAATTTTTTGAAAATGTATTATTAACACATGTTGTCTGATCACAAATAATTTTTTCATAATCATTATTGACTTTTTCTTTTTGTTGTTGTTCTGAATAATCCACATCTGTTAAAGATTGTAATGGTACTAAGATATTATCCATTTTATATTTTTGTTGAAAATTTTTAACAGCTGTATAAATAAAACTATTCATAGATACATCAAATATATTTCTAATCAAATATTCATTTATATATATATATTGAAAAAAATTACAGAAAATTTTGATAACTTCATTGTCCATTAATTTATGTATTTTCAATTTTTTTAAAATAAAAAAATAATTTAGAACTTTATTTTTCCTTTCTTCAAAACCTTTAAAAAGAAAGGAATACGAATTTTCATTTGTTTTATAATTTAAATCAAAATATATATTTTTTAAAAAATATAATAAGCATAACACATTAAAAAAATATTCAAACGTTTCATAAAAATATGGCTCATCATCTATTGTTATATCTTTATTATCTTCTAATAATATCATTTCTAAATGAGTATTATATAATTTAAAAATATCATATTCATAAACATTACTTTTTAAATCATGTAAATTTATATTATCAAATAAATTAGTAGATAAAAAAGAATAATGATTTTTAAAGTGGGGTAATTTCATGTCTTTTGGATCTTTGCTTCTTTTACCTTTTCTTCTAACTTTATTCTTAATATTATCATCATTTATATTTATATCTTTATTGTTCATAAAATAATCATCTTCATAATTAAAATTACTATCATTATCTTTATCATTATTTTCAACATCTATAATATTTACTTCATTACTTTCTTCTTTAAAAAAATTCTTTATCTTTTCAATAAGATCCCTTTTATTTCTTTTATGATAAATAATAAATAGCTTCCTAAAACAAAAAAGAAAATACATATATACATACATATATATATATATATATATATATATATATATATAAGTATGCAATGTTTGAGAAACTCCAAATGTATCCACATTTATGTTCAAAAAAAAAGAAAAAGAAAAAAACACGGATTATATATATTATTAAGTACTATTTTCTTATTCTTTCATTTTTTTTTTTTTTTTTTTTAAATTACTTCATTTGTTGAATGAGCTCATTGAAAAACTTTTTAGAAAGGTCATTTTCATTTGCATCAATAGACTCATAAAATTGATGAAAACACGATAACATTTCTTCATCTAAAAAAATAAAAGTAAATATA
The DNA here is from genome assembly GCA_900257145.2 of Plasmodium billcollinsi. Lineage (NCBI taxonomy): Eukaryota > Apicomplexa > Aconoidasida > Haemosporida > Plasmodiidae > Plasmodium > Plasmodium billcollinsi. The sequence goes on from LT990241.1 coordinate 1,776,985, forward strand.
ATATACATATTTAAATAAATAATTATATATATATATATATATATATATATATATATATATACAAATTTATACACTATTTTTCGTATAAATATATAATTATTATCATTTCATTTTATTTCATTCGTTGTCCTTATATTATTAATTACCTCCATATTCTTTTAACTCCCTCTGTAAAATATTTAACAGCTTCTGTTTCTCCATTTTTTTCTTCTTTTCTCTTAAAAATATTGAATATTCAATATCCAATAATCTTTAATCCTTTTTTCTTTTTCTACTTCCCTTGATAAGGAAACTAAAATATATAGTCCTTTCTTCTTATAATAAATATTTTATTTTTTTCTCCTTTTAAAATATTATTTTCAAGAAAAAATTACTTTCATGGGAATTTTTAGAAACATATTAAAAAAAAAAAAGAAAGAGAAAAAAATTAATTACATAAATAAAAATATATATATATATATATATATTTATTATATAAGGTGAAAAATATAAATATATGCTTATAATAATATTATATTATAATTCCCACATTTATTCTTAAGTTTAAAATGAATCTAAATTCAAAATAAAATATAAGCCATTATTTATAAACAAAATTATGTATATATATATATATATATATATATTTATATTTATATTAATATATTTATAAAAGAAAAAATTAATAAATAAATAAATAAAATAATAATATAAAAATATTATTTGTTTTATATTAATATATACTATACATATAAATATATATATATATATATAATTATAAACTTGAAATTTTATGATATTTCTTTTTTTATAATTTTATATATTATTCATATTATATATATATATATATATATATATATATATATTATTTATATATTCAGGATATAATTTAAATATATTACATATATATATTTTTTATCCATCGTAATATTTTAATATTTTTTAACGTTGTTATAAGCCTTTTAAAATAGTTAAAAAAAAAAAAAAAAAATTAATTATAAAAAGTATGTATGTAAAATATTCAATTTTTTTTAAAACATTTAAAAATACTTAAGATTTTCAAGATAAAAAAAAAATAGTATATTTTTATACGTGAAATAAAAAAAAAAATAGCATAATTTTCCAGGAATTTCATTTGTCTTAAATTGAAAAAAATAAATAAAATATCAAATATATAATTTTAAAGGATAATTTATTAAATGTAATATATGCAATAAAAAATTGCGACAACATTTGAATTATACATAAAAGTTTGATTTTCTTTTAATAATTTCTTGAAGGATAAACAGATATTCTTATTTGGGCACAAAAAAAAATTAAAGAGAAAGAAAAGAAAAAATTGAAATAAAATAAAATAACAAACAACAAAAAAAAAGAAAAAAGAAAAAAAAAATACACACATATATTTATATATATATATATATAATATTACCATCTTTCAAATATATGTCATTTTTTGTGCCTTTATTTTTTAAAAGCCTGCCAAGTCTTTATTATAAAAGTCAATTAAATTACTAGTTTGATATTTCTTATCAGATATATAAGAAGGATGATTATATTTGGCATATAATTTATAATACTGTAAATGCTTAATATTTGTTTCTTGTTGATCACTTAAAGGCACAAATTTCAAAGGAGGTGTATAACCTAACTGTAGCTTCCTTGCTAACAATTTTCTTAATACAAATGCAACTTTTTCTAATTTGTCTTTTATCATATCATGTGTGACATTTTTATTTAACAAGGAATATACAATTTTACACATGGATCTCGTAGATTTCATTTCAAGATGATGAATAGAAATAGACAAACCATTTAAAAGATAAAATCTGAAATATGAATTATTACAATTTAATAATTGTTCTAAATGTGTATGTAAAAGCTTCTCTACTCTTACTCTTCTTCTATTTACATGATGTTTTATAGGATCTAATATATGATTAGCAACATTAGGTATTTTTTCTTTTATTATTTTTGAATTTTCTAATTTTTCTTTTCTTATTTTCATTCGTATTCTTGATACAATTTCATCATATTGATTTTGCTCACAAATTTTTTCAATTTTATTAGAAAATCTACCTTCATCTTGATAATAAGGTTTTATATCTTCTTTAATAAGAAAGGGGTCATTATTATGTTCACTATTATTTTTCTTTTTTTCGTCTTTACTTAATTTCAAAGAATTTATAATACTTTTCGCTTCTTTTACTGGATTCAGCATATTATTCATTTTGAACCATCTTATTTTTCTATCTATATCACATTTTTTAAGATATAAGTTATTCATATAATCATATTCTGCATGCGTTAAATCTTGATAATTTGATTTACTTTTCAAACTTTCATAATCAAAAAAGGAATTATTGTTTGGATTGTTATCAACATTCATAAAATTATAATCATCCATATTATCATTTTTCTCATTTTTGCAATATGCTTTCTCCACATTAATATCATTTTTATTATTGCAATTTTGTTTCATATTATCATATATATTATTAACAAAAGTATTATTATAATTATTATCTGATAATTTATTCACATTTTTATTTGAAGTATTATTCATATTTTCCTTTCCTAGTTTTATATCTAATATGGGTACATCCCTATTCGATTTATTATAAAAATTATTACTATTATTATTACTACTACTACTATTATTATTACTACTACTATTATTATTATTATTATTATTATTATTATTATTATTGGTTATATTATCCGTTCTATTTTCGATTTCCCTTCTTATTAAATAATTATCAACATCGCTCGAAAACTCCAATTCTTTATGTTTTAACACATTTAAAGTTGGATTGAAAATTTTATTTATTTCTTCAACCTTTGTTCCATCTATATCACTTTTTTTCTGTTCATGGATATATAACTTTTTTGCATTCTCATTGATACAATTATTACTTGGTATATTTCCTTTTATTCCAACAATATCAGAAAGCTGTTTTTCAATATCATCATTTTCAATTATTCCTACTAAATCATCAGTACCATTATCTAAATATTCTTTCTTCATATTATTAACACACCAATATAAATGCTTATTTTCTAAATCTTCATATTTCTCTTTTCTCCTTCGCCCTTTGATTGTTCTAAGAAAAAGAAAAGTGTTCTTTTTTGGAGACAAATTTATGGTCTTCCCCAGATTTACAAGACTTATCATTTTAAAAATAAAAAAAATTAAATATGAACAAATGAAAATATATATATATATATATATATATATATATGTGTATGTAACTACAAGATAAATTATATATATATATATATACATATTAGGAATTGTAAAATGAATATGTTATAAAAAAAAAAGATGAAACAAGAAAAGGCCTTTCTCTTTTTTTTCTTTTTTATACTTGCGTATTTATTATTTTTATCTATATAATGAATATACGGTATATATATTATACCATATACTTAAAATATATTAAATATATATATATATATATATATTAACCCATATTACATTTAATTAATCTTACATTTTTAATGCGTACTAAAAATATATATAAAATTAATTATATATTTTTTTTTACACAAAAAAGTGAAACGTTAAATATTAACTAACATTTATACTATATAAATGTTTATATAATTTTTTTTTTTTTATTTATCTATATATTTATAACTAATATATTTGGATTTTTTTCTTTTTTTTTGTTATTTTTAATTAAATATAAGATATTATATATTATGTTGAATAATTAATTATATATATTTTTTTTTTTTTTTTTTTTTTTGTATATTATTTCAATTGACGTTTTTTTATATCTATATATAAATTTAAATTAAATAAAATTAAGAACGTCTATGTGTAAGCAGCAAAACTGAGTTCTTATTAAAATTCATACCTAATCATATATATATATATATATATATATATATATATATATTTGTATGTGTGGTAATAAATTTAGAGAAGTAAAAATGTATTGATCAAAATAAAATATAATATATTAATAAACGATTATTATATAATAATAGTATGTGGATTATATATATATATATATATATGTATTCTCATATTAACTTTTATTGCATACTATCAATATGTACAGATGAATTATATGAAGAGATTAATTAAATAAAAAAATATATTACATATATATATATATATATATATATATATATATGAATAAATTAAAATCCTTAATTAAAGAGTGAAAAAATAAATATATGTGTATTAATTAAATATATTAATTAAAAGTATGAAAAATTAAATATATGTATATTAATTAAAATATATTGAGGTGGAAAAAATAAATGCATATATATATAAATATATATATATATATTCTAGTTATTCATTGAATATGTATATATTTATATGAATATATTTTAATTTTAGGAAGCACCATGTGCTATAATATACATATATATATATATATATATATGTCTGTTGAATTAATTATTTTTGAACATCGTAAGACTTGACTATCTTAATTTTTCTTATATTCCATAACGCTTTTATGTGTCTTTCTAAATCCTGCTCGATTGCATCCAATTCTTTATCCTTCATATTTTTCATATAAGGAATATTTAAAATTTCAAGATCATCTGTGTCCTTTTGATTTTGCGCATTTTCATTTGTCAATTCTTTATTATCATTAAACATTATATTCTCATTGTTTTTCAATATATCAGATAATTTGTTTTTATTCCAATCTTCTACATTTTGGAATGTGTCATTATTTAATCTTGTATTATTCAATCTTATATTATTCTTGAAAATATAAGTGTCATTATATGCGATATTATTATCTTCCCCATTATTATCCGTATGATCAATAGTAACATCATTCTCTATAGGATCTATAGTACCGTCATTTTCTATATGATCCACAGTAGTTTCATTCATAATATTATCAATATTCACATGCTTTCCTATATTTTCAATAATATTATCATTTTCCATGTTATTTTCATAGGTTTTGAGTGAATTAAAATTTGAAAAGATGTCATATATGTCATTATTTCCAAAAAACATATCATTACATATATTATAACAATTATCAAATTTGTCCTTCCATATATTTTTATTTATATATATGTGTTCCTCATTTTTAATTTTTGTTTTATCAAAATTACTATAATACAATAAATCATTTTCTTTATAATTATTTTCTTCTTTCATCTGTATATTACAATTTGATGTATTATAATTCGTAACTGTATTTTGGTCCACATCATTTTGAATAGTATATTTGTCATTGTTATTATCGTTATTATTAAAACTTGTGATATTATCATAATAATTGTATTGATCAAAATTTATTCTGCTCTGATTAATTTCTATCGCATCATCTAGAATACTTTTAATATTCAAATGAGTATTATATTCAAAATCATCATTTTCTTTTTCGTTTATATATTTTGGAGATATGTTTTTATTATCATGTGGGAATGTATTTAAAGTATTAGCAATATTGTCATTATTCATATAATTCTTTTGAGGATTTTTATAAATAATATTGCTCATATTATCCATATTATTCTTACTATTCATTATATTTATATTATCATTACTATTATTATTTATCGCATTTTCATTATACCCTATCCAGTTGATGGTATTGTTTCCTTCATCACATTTATCAACATAATCATCCTTAACATACAGCATGGTGTTAAAAAAAGATGCATTCAGGATATTATCAGATGTTGTAGTAATAGTTTCCGTAGTTTTGTTGGTTTCATTTCTCATATTTTTATTTATTTTTCGATTTTCTTCATTCGATATATTCATATATATATTAACTTCTTGATTTATTAATTTATTACTTACATCATTACTCGTAAATAAAGTGTTTGGACAAAATCCTGAGGCTGTTGTGTTCGTATTTGAATTCATGTAATCACTTATTATCTTATTATCATGGTTTCTAAAAGGAATGTCGCTAGAAGAATTGTCAGTATTTTCATTAACCTTTGACAATCCATGGTTATAAGTTGTGCTGTAATAATTTTGAGAACTATTATTATTATTAGAGCAATTATAATTATTAGAGGTATTATATTTATATGGTAATTTATTATCATTTGAAAAATTATAATTATATAAAAAATTATGATCATATGAAATATTACCTTCATTTGAAAAATTATTTTTATTCTCCATGTTAATCTTATAATCCACAGAATCAAATAAATTATTACCTTTACACTTTTTATTTTGATCTAATATTATGGTATTAACATTGTATGAATTCCTATTTTTCTGGTAATTATTTTCTGTTAACATTTTGTTATTCTCTTTTTGAGGAATATGATATTTATTGATCTCATTGTCAAATGAACTGCTACAAGAAAATTTCTTTTTTATATTTTCCTTAATCTCACTTTTCTTTACTTCTTCATGTGGTTCTATTGAATTTTGATGTACTTTTTGTAATTCTGTTGCATGGAATTGTTTTTGTTGATTATTGAATAAATGCGATGTATTCTTTGAATATTTTGAATGAAAAGATTTGTAAATATTTTTATTTTTACCTTCAAGGAATGTATCTCCATTAAATAGATGGTCGTTTGTAGGTTTTCCTGTGTTAGAACTTTCCACAGTCATAATATTATTACTGCAATATTGATTAAAATTATTATTATTATTATTATTATTATTATTATTATTATTAATATTATTATTATTAATTATATTGTTAATTTGGTTACTTTTATTGGTATGATTAGTATTTACATTAGCATTAGTTTTCTTTTTATTATTATTATTATTGTTATTGTACTGTTTATTTGCTCCCATATTACTCTTATTGTTCGCACTTCTATTATTATATTGCCTGCTCCTATTAGTCGGAATATTTATAAAGGTTGTACCTTTGTTCGACAAGCTTTTATTTATCATATGATTTGGTATATTTTTTGAAAGTGTATTACTGGGTCCAATTAAAGGTTTTTTATTGTTATATTCGAATATATTACTATTATTATTATTGTTACTGTTATTATTATTGTTACTGATATTATTATTGTTATTGCTATTATTATTGTTATTATTGTTATAATTATTATTATTGTTATAATTATTATTATTGTTATAATTATTGTTATAATTATTATTATTGTTGTTGTGATTATTCGTACTATTCATATTAATGTTGATATTAAAATTTTTCATATTTCCAAAACTTTGTGAAAGATTATCTGGTATTAAAAACTGCCCAGTTTTTTTGAATTGGATTTTTAATTTCTTAAAATTGATACTAACTGTTTTTTGCACTAATTGAAATGTAGAATATAAATTTGATAACTCCACAAAAGCATATCCATCTTGTCTGTCAATATTTACTACAAACCCATTATCTAGATGTAAATTTATAGTATCTCTTAATTGTATATTCGAAATGTCTTCACTTAAGTTAGATACATAAACACTTCTACCATATGAATTATCAGGCCTTGTACTAATATCAAATCGGGGACCTATGTTAACTTTTTCATCATTACTTTTTGAATTTTTGTTAATTTTATTCATATTATTATTACTAGTACTACAGTTACTATTATGATTATCCTTCTTATCATTATTAGAATTATTCTTCTCAGTTTGTATCCTTGCTTTTTTTAAACAGTCCATTATGGAAATACCCATGTGATATTTTAAACAAAAACGGCATTTCATAGGACAATCATTTCCTCTATGTGAAACGTTATGACAATTAGGACATACAAAAGAATTATTCGGACATAATGGCATAGGGTGATCTAATGAATCACAGCTTAAACATAATCTTCCTTGAATAAATGCTTCCAACATTTGTGAATTATTTAATATAACTGGTCTCTCTATACTCATATTTTCGTTTAATATTTTTTTTGAAACGCTACTATTAAAAACATCTTTTTCATTTGATGCATTTTTCGTACAATTGGCATGAACACAATTATTTCCACCATTAAAAAAATATACGCCATTACTATTATTATTATTATTATTATTATTATTATTATTATTATTGTTATTATTATTGTTATTATTATTATGTATAATATTCATATTATTATTTATACTATCCTGCATATTTGTTTTTGTAATAACCAGAGATGTGTTTAAACTTGGGGTATTTTCATATATCTGAGATACACTATTCATATTATTCTTATTATTATTAGTAGACCTATTTGTATCATTAAACATTTTTGTAACAACATTATTTGGCACATTTATATACGTTTTATTCCCAAATAAATTAACATCATTTATGTTATTCCTACAAGAAGAACTATCCTCTATATTTCTCGCTTGAAAATTATAAGGTACATTATTATTCTCATCCTTCTTACCATTCATATATGGGTACTCATTTGATATAATAGAATTCATATTATTTATTAAATTATTATGTTGTGAAACATGTACACTTAAAATATTTCCATTTCCAATACCATTAGAATTACCATTACCATTTCTATTCCCATTATCATTATCATTCCCATTTCCATTCATTTTATTATTACTAATATCACTAATGGTATTATTAATTATATTAGACCCCAATTTCTCCTCAGCCTTTTGGTCTACATTATGATATATATTATTTTTCAAGGTATTAATTGTACTATTTAAATTAGGTAAATGATTTTTTTTTTTATTACGATACTTCTTTTTTGTATCAATATTTTCTTTTTCACTTATATGTTCAATTACATCATTTAGTTCTTTTTTACCTTCTATACATGTTTTGCATTTTTCTAAATCATTAATCATATATTTACGACCATCCATTGGTATGTTATCATTTTGATTAAAAAGAAATTTATCTACATCATCTGAGATATCATTTTTTTCTTTAAAATTATCATTCATATTATCTACTAGAATATTACTTTCATTCGTACTATTATTCTTTGATGTATTAAAATTAATCATGTCATTTACATTTTTTTGCCTTATAAGATACTTATTTGTATGAACAGGAATATTAGAAGTATCTTCTCTGATATTATTCTCATTCATAGTAATTTGAGAAAGCGGAGTGTTTTTAAATATGTTTGTGACATTTTCAACATTATTATTATTTATATTATAACTATTGATACTATCATATAGGGAACAATTCGTTCCATTATTTATACATTCACTTTTATTATTAGCATTATTTTTGGTTTTATTCTTATTATTTTTCCTATTCATATATTTGTTCCTATAGTTCCTATTATTTTTATACTTGGTATTATCATCGCTTTTATTTTTATTATATTCATTATGATATATATTCTCATTTGTAAATTTTTTTAACTTATCACCATTAATTGTACCCTTATCATTTATATAATTATTATTACTTTTAATATTCCCTATATTTTCAGTTGTGTTATGTATACTATTACTTTTATAATTGCTTATTATCATTTCAGGGTTTATATGTTCAATATCATTTTTTTTAATAAACATTTCATCTATATTATATTCATCTGCCCATTTTTTATCATTTTCATTAGGTACAAGATAATTCTTTTCCTCACATCCCAAATTATTTGAATACATCATATTATTATTCATGTTGTTTATATCCCAAGTGTTATTCATGTCATTTTTGTCAGAAACAAAATTATTTAAATAAACATCCTCCGATCTTTTTTCATTTTCTCCTTCAGAAAACTTACAGTTAGATAATGATACATTCCCCTTATCCCATATATTCGTGTTATTATATCCATCCTCCAATTTATTTTCAATACATTCCATATTTATTTCATCAGTATTATATATTCCTTCTGTTTTATTCTTATCAACGATGTCTAATGAATTATATTTTTCTTGAACATCATATCCTTTTTGAGCAATAGCACGATTGTTGTGAGTAGTATTATAATATATAATTTTATTTTTCTTGCGCTTTATAATTTTATTATTCCTAATATAATTAGTAATGTCCCTACTGTTACTATTATCAATATTATTTATGCAGCTATTATTATATATATCATCCCTATTACATAGTATACTATCATAGTTTGTATATATTGCTGTGTTATAAATGCTAGAATTGTTGTCTACTTGATTTTTAAAATTTGTAGTATCATTATTATTATTATTATTATTATTTATAGAACTAATATTTTTTCTATTTAACGGTATATCTATCCTATTTGTTATGGTATTTTCCAAATATCTACTACCCTTTTCATCTAAAAATACTGTATCCTTATTACTGCTTTTGGAAGTAAATTCCTTCGTTTCATCTTTCAATAACATATCATTATTATTTTTATCAACCAATTTAAATATAGTTCCATCTTTATTGCAGTCAACACTTTTTTCTTTTCCAACATGGGAATTATTCATATTTATTTCGTCATTTGTAATGTATGCCATTTCATCATTAGTAGCTTTCCTATTGTTTGAGTATTTGTAATTCTTATCGTGTATATTATTTGTTAGTGTATTTTTATTCATTTTTTATTTAAAAAGAAAAGGAAAAATAAATGTATATACGGCTATACAAAATATATGCATATATAAATGTAATATATATATATATTATAAATGATTATTATATTTTATACGAATATATTCATATCTTAATTTTATGGATACATATAATTGTAATTATATATATATATATATATATATATTTATGTACATATACATAATATATATATTTTTCAATATATGTACAGGAAAAGCAAAATTGGTGTATTTCTTAAATAAAAAATAAAAAAAATTTTAATTTCATATAATTATGTACAAATAAAAATGAATAAAAAAATATTCATCTATACACATTTTATAAAATGATAATGCTCAATCCATTCTTATCTCTATGGTCATCTCTTTAAATTGTTTTTAATATATATATGCATAATATAATATTTTTATGTGTAACAAAAAATTTGAAAAGAAAAAATATATCTTATATTTATGAATCTGCATATTAGTAGTTTTTTTAATACATGTACATTATTATATAAAATGCTATCATTTTTTCTTCAGTTCATTTATATATTACATTTAATAGAGGTATTCCAAAAGTTTTTCTTTACTAGACAATATGTACATTATAAATTTATTCTATTGGGCGATAAAAATGCATAATAATAATAAACAAAATTGATATATATTCTGGATTCAAATTAAAAAAAAAATATATATATATATATAATTGTTCTAATGGAATACCTCAAAATTATTTAGTCAACTAATAAGACATATATATATATATATATATATATATATATACATACTTCCTATATTGTATATAATACTATAAATTATACTTGAAAATAATTATTCGTAATTCGTTTTATATTACATATATATCATAGATATAATATATATAAGCTATTCTCCACATACATGAACATTTACTTTAAATTTATGATATCATATAAAAAAATCCATAAACACTTTATATATATATATAATCATAATTATCTAATTATTATAATTATTAATTTAATATTAATTTTTTTTTTTTTTTTATGAGTCTCTAAATAGATAAAGCAACAAAATATATAATAATACAAGAAATATATATATATATATATACTTAAATATATTTCATTGAAATATATATTTTCATATTATTAAAGCTCAATAATAAAGTATATATATATATATGTAAGTCTTAAAATTGAAGGTCCTATAAAAAATAAATTAATATAATAAATTAATTGACATAAAAAGTACTCATATAGATATACACAAAAAATAAGACTTCATTTTTTTCCATAAAAATAAAATATATACAATATTATATATATATATATATATATATATATATATATTTATATTAATCTTTACTTTTTTTGCTGTAAAATTTTACATTTATATTTCATAATTCATTTTCAAAAACTCTGAATAGAAAAATATAAATATTAGTATCTACACATTTTCTGTACTTATACAATTAAAACTTACAAAATTTAAGCATTGTTAATACATAATAATTATATTAATTAGTAAAAATAAAAAAAATTATCTAAAAATATTTGAATGAACGTAATATTATTTTTTTCCCAAAAAAAAAAAAAAACAAAAAAAGTAAAAAAGAAAAAAACATATATAGATATAATTACTACATAAATACATGCATAATTATATATATATATATATATATATATATATTTTTTTTTTTTTTTCTCCTAATATATCAATTTAAATACATTTCATTTTGAATTTTAGATTTAATCTAAATATAATTAAAAAATAAAGATTACGCAAAAAAAAAAAAAAAAAATGGACAAAAAAAATAAAAAATAAAATAAAATAAATTTTTATAGAAATATAATCTCATAAAAACTTATATATTTTTTTAGTAAAAAGGATATAATATGTCAAATATTAAATAAATATATAAAGCATTTATACTCCATAAATATATAAATATATAAAGATGTATTATCTATATTGAAAATAATGAAAAAATTATTCTATCTTTCATCCATGAATTTTTGAAGTGTATTAAAATTGTTACCAAAAAAATAAAATGTGTATAAATGAATAATTATTTATTATTGAATGGATATTAAATATATATATATATATATATATATATAATATATGTATGTATGCATTTTTATTATTTTATTTTTTTTTTTTTTGTAAAAAATTCAAAAAAAAATATTTTCAAGTACACGAAAAAATTAACTCATTTTATATCTACATATATAATAAAACATACATGTAATTGCTATAGTTAAGTAATAAAAAAAATTATTTTCTTGAATAAATTTATTGTATATATATAAGTGTAATTATAAATATATATTTTTTATTATTTATATGAACATTACATGTATTTGTTCTATAAAAATAAATTTATTTTCATTTTATTAATATATATATAGAAATTTATTTTTTTTATATAGTACACAAAAAGAAAATTACAACTTTGCTTTTTCTTTTTTTTTTTCTTTTTTGTTTTGCATAAAAATATAAATGAAAAAAATTATATATTATTCATAAATACATATTTATATTTTATTGAATATATATATATATAATATATCATGCAAAAATTTTTATGTGTTTATATACATAAATGCCAACAAAAAATATATTTTTTTAACTATATACATATATAATTAATAATGAAAAAAAAAAAATAAAAATAATAAAATAATAATAAATATATAAGTTTATTTTATATCCTGAAAATATAATAAATATAATGAAAAAAAAAGAAAAGAAAATTCACACATTCCATAAATATATATAAAAACATACTATCAGTTATCAATTACTGTAAAAAAGAGATACATGAAAAAAAAAAAATAATAATAATAATAAAATAAATATATTCTATATATAATACTACATCATTATATATATACACAGTTATATAGAATAATATCCAAGGCAAACAATGTATACTTTTACTGTTACAGTATAACTCTTAAGTGTTTCAGCATAATAATGTTGTATTACACTAGTATAAAAAAGTTTCATTAAAATGTTTTGACAAAAATAATAAATTTATAAAGAATATAAAATTCTATGATTTTATGCGCAAAAATGTATATTTAAAAGAGTTCATGTATTGGTTTTAAACAATATCATGTTCCAATGTATTAGCATAAAAAGGTATACATATATATATATGTATGTATATATGTATGAATGTATGTATGTATGTATGCATGTATATATATATATATATATATATATATATATATATATATATATGTACATATGTCTACATGTTCCTTCTTATAAGAGGATGCATAAATTAAGTATAGTTATGAAAATAATATTTCAAAATAATTATGTATACATAAATATTACTTATATAAACTAAACTATGTATATATACTTATTTTCTGTATAACACCATATATCATAACTTAAAATTTTTTCTATCTTTCATATTATATTATATCATATCATATATATAATATATATGGACAATTATATACAATTATACAATAAGTAAAATATCATAAATATTTCATCACGAAATAAAAGGAGGGGAATAAAAAAAAAAAAAAAAAAAAAAAAAGGGAACATAAGTTATATTTAAATTGTGTAAAAAAAAAAAATATTGTAAAAAAATTATGGAAAGTAAAATTTTTAAATAGTTTTATAAGATGTTTTCAAGATAAAGTATGAAAAGAATAAATAATTAAAAAAATATATTATATATAAATAATGATTAAAATAAAAAAAGAATATTCTTATGTTTATGAAATTACATTATAAAAATGTCATTCATACAATGACAGGATTATAATCATTTGGATAAATTAATAGAAGAAAATAAAATTAAAAATAAAATATAATTTAAAAAATACAAAGTAAAAAAATATAAAAAGTAACATATTATTTTAAAAATATAAAATAAAAAATGGACCTATATATATTATATTTTTATTATGTTAAAATATATAACTTTTTTTTTTTTTTTTTTTTTTTAATGATCAGACGTACAGTCATGAAGAAATTTTGGTTGGCTATTTGGGGAAAAAAAAAAAAAAAAAAACGAAGGTACATACGCATAACATATATGCTTGTTATATAATGTAGCTAGCATACACTTGTATAATATATATTTATATGTATATAAAATTAATAAAAATTCTGAACGTGTTCATAAACAATGTCATATAAATATCTATAAATAGCCAAAAAGAAAGAAACAAATTTTTAATTTTAGTTTGGATATATTTATATATTTTTTTCATTTGTGTGTGTGTATAGTATGGAGTGAGTATTTTTATGCGAAAATATATTTAAGATGAACTTTAAAAATGAAACATAAAAATGTACTTATACCTTTAATCGTTTTTTTTTTTTTTTTTTCTTCAAGTCCTATAATTAGGGTTAGTACACAAAAAAAAAAAAAAAAAAAAAAAAATTCTCATTAATGTGCATATGTAGATCTCTAAAAATTAAATTATTTCATACATATATATATATATATAGATATAGATATATAATTTGCGTACAGAAATAATATATTTTATTATTGAATATAAAGCTCATTTCGTGATATAATGGAAATAAGAAATGTGCATAATATTAAAACACTCATTTTCATATTTAAAATGAAATGAATATGTGATATTTTATACATAAAAATAATATATATATATATATATATTTATTTATTTATTTAAATATTTTTTTTTTTTTTTTTTTTTTAAATGTTATTTGGAATAGGTAACATTTGGTATTCCAATAAAATTATTCAAATAATATGAAAAAAATAAAAAAAATCGTGGTATTCTTTATATATATATATATATTCTCATTAACATTCTTTTAATGCTCAATCATAATTATATAAACTGCATTGTAATTTACGCAATCCTTTATGTAATTATTAAAATGTGTATTATATATACATGTAAGAATTCTTTTCACATATATATAATACATTATGTGTTTTGTATATACACATATAATAGTCACATGCAAAAATACTTTTATTTTACTTTAATTAAGAAGTTAATATTATTTGGTATTATTATTTTTAATAACAAAAATAGGAAAAAAAAAACATATATAATGTTGTATCGTAAAAAAATCGAACAAATTATGTACTAAAAAAAAATTTATATGTATGCATATATATATATATATAATAATTATAACTACATATAAAAATAATAATAATATCAAATATATTCAAGATTTTTATACTATAAAATAAAAGGAATATAACATATGAAGATGTTTCTTTTATATATTATTCAAATAAAAATAGTGTAATTTGTAATAATAATTTAATTCTTTGAATTTTTTCTTTATTACAAATCAGAGTTTTGTATATTTTATTATTATATTTGAAATATAGATGGAGTTTCTAATGGTTCATTGAAAAATATATCGAACGTATTATCTTCTTTAAAAGGTGTTCCATTATTATTTATATGTTTATGAAAAAGTTCCCAATCCTTTTGATCTGTATTTGATTTAACTTCTTTTATATTGCTTTCATTAGCATTACGATTATCATCTATATGATTATTATTAATATTATTAACATTTATATTACGTGATGTGTTAATATTTTCTCTATCCATTAAATTATTAATTGGTGTTTTTATAATTTCATTTTTATTATGTTCTTGATTTACTTCAAAAACTTTATAAAATATGTCATTTATATTTTCATATATATTTTTACCAAAAACTAAATTATTCTGCGTATTCTCCTTAATAGATTCATTGTTTTTAAGTAATATATTCTCCGTATTTATGTTCATGTTTTTATTATCTGTCTGATTTGTTTTTATCATTTTTTCGTTATTTTGTATCAAACACGTTTCTTTTATTTGCTTAGAATCCAAATTTGAATTATTGCTTATATTTTTACTACTATTACTATAACTTTTTTCCTTATTTGGATATCCTTTTTTTTTTCTTTTCTTATTCTTTGATTTTGTACTTACATTGTCTAATTGTGATTCATTATCATTATTTTTTCGTTTTTTATAAATTCTATTTGAATCCTTATTTAAATGTGAATTAGTTCTTTTCACGCGCACTCCACTTTTTTTCCCGTTGTTATGAGTTTTATAATGGTATTCGTTTAATTCCATCATCTTCTGTTTTGATAATAAATCATTGTTTTGTTTAATTTCTTGTTTAATTTTTAACTCTAATGAATTTAAAGAGTCAAGATAATTAATTTTTATTTTATCATCACATAAATCCCCATTTTTGTTTTCTATATTCAGTGATTTCAAAAAAGTTCCACTTGTATTATTATTATATAGATTATCATTTTTTAAAATAGAAAATAAATTATCTGAAGTCATATTATATTTATTAAATATGGTGTAATTTTCTTGAAAATCCAATTCATTTTCTTGATCCATTAAAAAGCTATCCAATTTCCTTTTTTTTTCTTCATTAATAAATGAATTTTTGAATTTTAAGTCCACTATATTTGTTACATTTTGTTTTTTTTTCTTTCGATTCTTTTTATTAATTGTTTTCACAGTTCTATTTTTGAAGCCGTGAAAAATAACATTTTTATATTTCTCAGCAAAATTTCGAATAAAAGAAAAACTCTTTTCTAATTTTTTATTCATTTTTTTTTTTTTTCTTCTTCTTTTGTTTTTACTATATAAATATAAATATAAATATATATATATATATATATATATATAATAATTTGCTTGTAATAAAATAAGCCTCTTGTTATTATATTTATATAATATTATATATTATTATATAATCCTTTTGAATTTTTTGTCGAATATATTCTTCAAAAAATAAAAAAATTGTAATATAATTATTAATTATATATTATATATTTCGTATAAAATATTTTGTTTATTTATTTATTATTTTATATTTTAATGGTGTGTTTTTAAAAGGGTAATTATTTTTACCCTTATAAAAAGAAAATATATATATATATTTTTTAAAATGACAAGAACATATAATGTAATAATTATATATAATAATAAAACCAAAAAAGAACAATCTTGAATTCTTTTAAAATTTTTATAATTTTAATTTTTTTTTTACCTTATAATTTATTTTATTGTTTTATTTTTAAAAGTATGTGTTTCAAGCGAAAGATCATACTTATGATGTTTCTTTTTTTTTTATTATTTAATTTTATCTCATTTTATTTCTTTTTTTAATTTAACAAACAAGATATATAGTAATTATATATGTTTTATATTATATTTTCACATATACATATATATATATATATAAGTACAATTAATAGAATATAATAGATTATTGTTTATTCTCGTGTGTGATACATTAAATAAGAATATTAATCTAGAGTATGATTCAATAAAATTTATACGTAAAAAATAATTTTAGTTTTTTGTATTACTTTTTATTTTAATTATTAAGTGGAAAAATATGAGGATAATACAAATATATATATATATATATATATATATATGTATGTAATATTATAATGTTTTATATAATTATAAAACTTTATAAATAGTTCTTATTATCCTTATATTTTATTATTTTATTTATTTATTTATTTTCTTTTTTTTCTAATATTAAAATAATTCATTCAAATCTGGGCTGAATTAATTATTTTTGTATACAAGAATTATTGAATAACTAAACAAGGATAATTTAAATTCTTTAAATGGAACATAATTATAAATAAATATAAGAAAAATAAAAAAAAAAATAATATATATATTATTGTAATGATAATCTAATGTCATATCTGAAAAATAAAACACAATGAAGGAAAGCTGATACAAATTAAATAAAATTCTTTATAAATTACACTTACACAATTTTGATGCTTAAAGAACAAAAAAAATAAAATATAAATATATCAGTTAAAATATTTTTACGC
>LT990241.1:1797726-1897726 GCA_900257145.2 Plasmodium billcollinsi
AAATATCGATATTATAAATTGAATAAAGTAAAATTTCATTATAATAAAACGTAATGTTTATTATTACATCATATTTATAAATTATGAGAAATGCTGATATATTTATATTACACACTTATACGAAAGAAGAAAGAAGAAAGAAAAAAGAAAATTTAAATGAAGTCAATATATTGACATTATATACAACATTTCTTTATTTAAGAAAAATATATATATATATATATATGTGCATATATAATATAACATTATATTTTTCTAAAATGATAAATTAAATCAACTTAAAATGAATATTTTATTTTTAAAAGAAAAATTAAAAAACAGATATTCTAAAAAAGGGTACTAAGGCAAGATAAAAATTAAGTAATAAATTTATATAATATATATATTAAATATATTAAAATAGGGTGAATATAAATTTAAACATAATACTATTAATTGAGAAATGTACTTTATTTAATATATTATAAATAAAAAGAAAATAACAAAACATTCAATTTATTTTAATTGAAAAGAATCATAAGAATGTAGACATTAATATTAAAGGGAGAGAAAATAAAAAAAAAAAAATAAATAAATAAATAAAATAAAATAAATAAATAAGAATAAAATTTTAATTAAACAAATGATGTATGTAATATAATATATTATTATATAAAATGTATATACATTATTATTAGAAAAATAAAGAATATATATATATATAATATAACGTTAATAAATTTTCATTTCATTTGTGTAATTTTTTTCTTATACGCAAAAAATATTTAAGTTTAAATTTAAGAATGATATATATACATGTACCTTAATATATATCATCTGATATTTAAAATATATATATATATATATATATTATCTTTTCGTGATAATATTATAAGTTGAAGAAATTTTTTTTTTATAACTAACCGCTTTAAAAAAAAAAAAAAAAAAAAGTACATACATATATATATATATATATATACATAATATTATAGTTTTCAAGAATCATTATATATTTTTTTGAAATATATGTATAAGATTAGATTGTAAAAAGATGGAGGAAGATTCATTCAAAAATAGATTACTCAAGAGAAATATCGATATATGGATAGAAAAGTACCGACCAGAATTTTTAGATGAAGTAGTAGGAAATCCTTTTGTAATAAATACATTGAAGAGTATTATTACTTCAGGAAATATGCCTAATTTACTTTTAGCTGTAAATAAAAAAATAAAAAAAAATTCTTTGATAATATATTTTATGAAAAGGATACATACATATATATATATATATATATATATACATAATTTTTTTTTGTGAGCGTGTAAAAAATATATTAAATGTTTTAACAAAAAAAATGGTTCATTGGTGATAAAAATATAAATATGTATATATGATTATGTGTATATACAAAATATATATATGTTCTTCCTTTTTTTTTTTTTTTTTTTTTTTTTATTATTATTATAGGGTGCTCCTGGTACGGGTAAAACGACAAGCATATTGTGTCTGGCAAGCGAAATGTTGGGAAGTCAAGCAAAAAAAGCTGTTCTAGAATTAAACGCATCAGATGATAGAGGAATTAATGTGATAAGAGATAGAATAAAAAGTTTTGCAAAAGAAATTATAAGTTTACCACCAGGAAAACATAAAATTATTATATTGGATGAAGTAGATTCTATGACAACAGCAGCTCAACAATCTTTAAGAAGAATAATGGAATTATATTCAGATACTACTCGATTTGCTTTAGCTTGTAATCAATCGGAAAAAATTATCGATGCACTTCAAAGTAGATGTGCAATTATTAGATATTTTAAATTAAGTGATGATCAAGTTTTAAAAAGAATATTAAAAATATGTGCATTAGAAAATATAAAATATACAGATGATGGATTAGATGCTTTAACATTTATTGCTGATGGTGATTTAAGAAAAGCTGTAAATTGCTTACAATCAACATATGCAGGTTTAGAAGTAATAAATAAGGAAAATGTATTACATATATGTGATATCCCTTCTCCTGAAAGAATTGAGAATTTACTTAAACATTGTGTTAATAGTGAATGGAAAAAAGCACATGATATTGCATATACTATGATAAAAGAAGGACATACACCTTATGATATATCATTAACATCATCTAATGTCTTAAGGAGATTTAATATTGGTTCAGAAGTTATACAAATTGAATTTTTAAAAATAGGTGCCATGGCATGTAATACCATGGCAACAGGTTTAACATCTGTAATACAACTAGATAAATTGCTCGCTGATTGGTGTATGGCCGCAAAAATATTAAGATCAAAAGCATGAAATTTAGGAATATTATATATATATATATATATATGTGTAGGTGTAATGAAAAATATTTACCCTTGTGGAAAATAAAATAAAATATATATAATCAATAATCACCCATGTCAAAACATAAAAATGTATTTTTTTCTTTTTTTTTATAAATTATTATTCTATTTATGATTTATTTTACTACAATACATATATGTGTGTCCATTTATTTTATCACATATATATATATACAATTTTATTTATATATATATATTTTTTTTTTAATAAAAAATATAAAAATTTCCAAAATATGTTTCTTTAAATAAATGAATACTAATTTTAATATTATTATTATATATTTTTTAATTAACTTGATATTTTATTTTTTTAAATATAAACATTTAAAAATAAAGAATAAATATATGTTTATGCACATATCTATATATATATATATATATATATAGATATAGATATTATTTATAATTATTAAAAACTAAGACCTTTATTGCAACATACAAAAAAGGCATAATAGAAATATAATTTTTTTTCGAATTCTAACAAAAAAAAAAAAAAAAATAAATAAATAAAATAAAATATTTACCCCTTAAAGTTGGTATTTCTCTTGTTGTGACTTTTATTTATTGCTTTTTTATTATATTTATTATATCTATTATTGTAATTATTGTTATTTTTACTCTTCTTCTTGTTGCTGTTATAACTATTATTCATATTGCTGCCGATTTTATTATTTTTTCCTTTAATATACTTTAAATACATATAATTCCTCAACCTTTGACCACATAGAGGCGGTAATTTGGAAGGATCTGCAACTTCTCGTTTAGGTTCTTTGGTAAGCTGACTTTCATAACCATATTCCGTAATGACTAAACCGTTATTTTTTTTGAGTGCAAAAGGTTTTATATTATTATTATTTTTATTATTAGCGTAATTTTTTTTTATGATTTTATTCTTAACTTTTGATTTATTTAAGAAAATACTTTGATTTCTATCTTTAATCAATTTTTGTGGTATGACGGCTTTATTAAAATGTTTGATAATTTTATTGATTTTTCGTTTTTCATTTATATTTGTATTGAAAAAGTCTTTTAATTCTTTTGATTTTAAGGATTGATATAATATTTCTTTTTGTATGAACAATTTAATTTTTTTGTTTGTACATTTATTTAATGTGGATTCAACTCTATATCTATATTTTTCAACAATATTATATTGTATATTTTTCTTAATCATGGTACAAATATTTTTATCTTCAATTAATTTTTGTAAAAATTCTATCTCCGCATAATTTAATTCATTCACAAATGATATACATTTCCCTTTGTTATTTAATCTACATGTTCTTCCAATTCTATGTATAAATGTTTCTGCGTCTGATGGCATATCAAAATTAACAACACATTTAACATCATAAAAATCTAATCCTCTACTATATAAGAAATCTTTTTCTTTATTCAATTTTGTGCTACCATCTGATTTCTCATTTTCATCATCTGTATTATATGTTCTGCAAGAATTATTATCACTAAGTGCTTCGTTCAGCGTTTTATCGTCATCATCATTATCATCATTATCATTATCATCATCATCATTATCATTATCATCATCATCATTATCATCATCATCATTATCATCATCATCATTATCATCATCATCATTATCATCATCATCATTATCATCACCATCATCATCATTATCATTATCATCATCACCAACATCACCATCATCATCATTATTATCATCATCATCATTATCATCATCATCATTATCATTATCATCACCAACATCACCATCATCACCATCATTCTCCATTTTATTAGCCCCCACTACACCCTTCACATGTCCCATATTATTCTTCTCATATTGAGGGCAAATCAAAAAATGAAATTTCGAATTGTTAAAAGCCGAAATTATATTCTGTCGAATTAATATGGGATGGTTCGGGTTAAGTATAGAAGAAGAAACATTTAGGTAGGTTAAAAAAATTTTAATTTTATATGCATCAAGTATGGTTGTAGTAAATATAATAGATTTATAAGGTATAATTTTAATTTTTATTAAATTATATAAATAGATATATTTAATTAATTCTTCTTTATATACATAATAAAATGCCTTTCCGGTAAACTTTTGATAATTTGTTCTCCTCTCATTTCCTTCATCATAAATATTATTTTCCCCCGCTTCTTCCTTTCTCATAATAACAATATTTGTGTTATTAGTTTTATTTTTTTTATTTTCAAAGGATGACTCATTCTTTTGTTCATGGCTAATATATATAGGATTATGTAAAAATAATTTGGTTTTCTCTAAAATATCACTTTTTAAAGTAGCTGATGCCATAACAATTTGATATTTTCTGTTAAATTTTTTTGGTAAATAACTTGTTAGAGTCTTCAAATATGATTGAAATTCTTGAGTATGTAAAACATCTGCTTCATCTAGAATTAATATTTTTAAATTCATTAAAATATCTAAATTATTTTTTTTCTTTTTTTCTATAATATGTGTACATAAACATTTTGGTGTACTAATTAATATGGTTGGATGCTCATAAAAAGTATTATTAACATTATGATTAACAGTTATTATATCTTTTAAATAGGTACATAATTTTTTTGTAACGTCATATATTTGTAAACATAATTCTTCTGTAGGACATATTATAATACATTTATAAAAAAATTTCAAATGATCTTTTTCGTTCAAATTAAATTTTATCAAATTATGTACAACGGGTATTAAATATGCCATTGTTTTTCCCGAACCAGTTTTAGAGCTTATTACAACATCATGACCATTTAATATTTTACATATAGACATCTTTTGTATTATAGTAGGATGCTGATATTTGAATAAATATAATAAAGCTTTTCTTAATCTCACATCTAACATAATGTTATCAAAATTATCAAAATGGTTACTTCTGTCGAACATTTCTTCGTTATTCTTTTTTTTATTCTTACTGGATTTTTTATCATTATTATTATTATCATCATTATCATCATTATCATTATCATCATTATCATTATCATCATTATCATTATTATCATTATCATCATTATCATTATCATTATCATCATTATCATTATCATCATTATCATCATCATCATTATCATTATCATTATCATCATCATCATTATCATTATCATCATCATCATTATCATTATCATCATCATTATCATTATCATTATCATCACCATCATCATCAATTTCGTTTATCTTATCACTTATGTTTTCCTTAATTTCTATTTCTTCTTTTTCTCCTTCACCATTTATCATATCCTTTATTTGTGCATCATTCATTGTTCCTGTCATTAGTTATTTCTTATTGATAATTTAATTTTTTTGATTATATATTTTTATATTACTTCTCTACAAAGAATTTAATTATAGATATACAAACATATATGGGCATAATATATAATATTATAAATTTGTATTTATAAAAACGTACACTTTATGTATATTATAAGATTATATAATAAATATTATTATATTTATAATTATTTCTCTATAATACTAATATTAAGAAATTACTCAAATTTCATCATTTTGTTATTTTATATTAATGATTATATTCAAGTTTATATGTTTTCTAAATAATTTAAATGATATGAATATATAAGATATTATATAATACGAAGTTTTATGAAAACATGGTTAAATAATTATATTCATCTTTAATTATATATATCTATATATATATATATATATGATGTTTTTTTTTTTTTTTTTTTTTATTTATTTATAAAAAAAATAAAATATAAGAGATAAATAAAAAAACTTATACAAATATATATACATATATAATATTATTATATATGTTAAAAATCTTTTTAATTAGGTGAACTTAAGAGTGGTAAATTAATATAAACTGTTCGAAAAAAAATATATATATATAATATAATATAATAAATATTATATAAGTATATTATTTTTTTTTATGTTATTTTATTATATAATATATATATATATATATATATATATATATATATATAATATAATTAAATGAATATATTAATTTTAAAAATAAATAATTAAAGTATTATATATTATATATATTTATACCCTAATAAAAAATTTATAAACTCTTCCAATATTTATATGCATACGTATAACAAAGTATTATATTTTTAATTACCATAATTTTTTCTACAATATAATAATATATAAGATTTTATTATTTGAATAATTATCAATAAAAAT
This sequence comes from Plasmodium billcollinsi, assembly GCA_900257145.2. Classification (NCBI taxonomy): domain Eukaryota; phylum Apicomplexa; class Aconoidasida; order Haemosporida; family Plasmodiidae; genus Plasmodium; species Plasmodium billcollinsi. Next base: position 1,804,220 of record LT990241.1, read on the forward strand.
TAATTATACAATTAATAAAATATATATATATATATTTAATATACTTAGAGTATTTATTAATTTTTGTTTGTTTGTTTTATATATATATATATATATATATATATATAATGAAATATTCTGATCACAACTTTTGTTAAAAGAAAAAAAAAATTAAAGGATTATCATTAAATTTTAAAGACATTTATTTATATGTAAATAAGGTAAGGGAAAAAAAATAAATAGATTTTTATATAGTTAATATAAATAAATAATATTACATATATATAATAATATATATATAATGTAATCAAGGGAAGAAGGAAGTATATGTTCCCATAATAAAATATATATATGTAATATTTTTGTATATAAAAAATATATGTTATAATATATATATTATATATATATAATACTATATTTAACCTATTATTTTATTATTTTATTATTTTTTTTTTTGTGTTATTTGGGGAATTGTATTAATATTCCAGCACATATCATATATATAATATATATATATATATATATATATATATATATATATATATATGAGGTTATTTTAAAATATGCAGTTTAATATTTGTAAACTTTTTTATACGTTCGAAGGAAAATATTTCATATTTTTATAATTACGCATACTGAAGAAAATAAATATATTTTATTCTTTCACTATAATTTGTATATTATATATATATATTTTTTTTTATAATTCTCTGATTTGTTTATTTTACATTTTATTTTTATTTATTTTATTTTATTATTTTTTTTTTTTTTGTAATTTTTGGTCAAGTGTTCATTTTACTATATTATATATATAAATATATACATATATATATATATATAATATGGAAATTATAAACTTGTTGCATATAACATCTTTATCAATTTTTCTATTAACCCTTTTAGGTATATGGATTTACAAAACAGTAATAATAAATAAAGAAAAGAAAAAGAAAAAAAATCAAGAAGAAAAAGAGGAAAAAAAAAAAAAGGAAAAGAAGGAACATTCCAATATTTTTTTTAATAACAAGGAAGGAGAAATATATTGTGATGACGAAAAGTGTTATCTAATAAATAAGGAAAATAAAAACACTTTATTAAAAAAAAGAGATAATAAAGAAATAAAAGAAAATATAAATGTTATGGATACAATGAATAGTAATGATATGAATGAAAAAATAAAAAATGTAATAAATGACGATCATATAAATAAGCATTATAAAACAATAAAAGAAAATAAATCTGTAAATAATTTTGAAGGAGAACTTAAAAATAAGAATAAAAATGATCATCTTCAAATATCAAAGGATAATCAAAATGATAATAATAATAATTTTATATGTTACAATCATAAATATAATTCAGTGTGTAAAATAAAAACAGAGAATAGTATCGACAATAATTCTAATGAAAATAAATCAGAAACGGATAACGAAAATACAGATAAAAAAATTAATAACAAAATGAATGACAGCACGATAGAGAGTATTTTTGATGTAAAGGGAGAAGATGTTAAATATAAAGATGATGTTGATAATAAAGATAATGTGATGAATGATATAAAAAGAGAAGATGTGAAATATAAAAACGACGTTGATAATAAAGATAATGTGATGAATGATATACAAAGAGAAGATGTTAAATATAAAAACGACGTTGATAATAAAGATAATGTGATAAATGATTTAAAAAGAGAGGATGTTAAATATAAAGACGATCTTGATAATAAAAATAATGTGATAAATGATTTAAAAAGAGAGGATGTTAAATATAAAGACGATCTTGATAATAAAAATAATGTAAATTATGAGGGAAAAAATAATCATTTAAATGAAAGCCTAGGTAAAACACAAAACGTATATCCTGTTGAAGAACATACAAGTAATGAATTAGAAAAAAATAAAAAAGATCTAGATTCCACAAATAAAACAAAATACCCTAGTAACAGAAATTATTATAGTGACAATTATATTAATTACGACACAGATGAAAATTCGAATATAAGCTCGTCCAAAGAAAATGATAATTCAGATGAGTATAGTTCATATAATAATGATTCCTTATATAATACGGATAATAGTGAAGTAGACAAAATGTCTTCCTCTATGGATGATGATGAACTAGATGAATATGATGATGATGATAATGATAATGATTGCGAAGAAGAAGAAGAAAATAGTGATGAAAATAAATACAACGATACATATTATAATAATGATAAGTTTGTTGAAGGAGATAATAATAGACACATTCAAGATGATATCTTAAATAAAAGTGTCGAAGAAATAAAAGATATAGGTAATAATTATTTCAAAAATAATGATTATTTAAATGCTATTTATTATTATAATAAAGCATTAAAAAAATGTAAAGACAAAAATATAAAAAGTATATTATATTCTAATAGAGCTGCATGTAATATTTTTTTAAAAAAATGGAATACTGTTATAGAAGATTGTAATAAATCCATACATCTAAATGATAACTTTGCAAAGTCTTATATAAGAAGAAGTAATGCATATGAACAGTTACAAAAATATAATGACGCTTCAAATGATTTAAATAAGGCATTAACAATCGATCCTAATTTATTAAAAAATTATCAAGTCAAACAAAGAAAACTCAAAGAATTAGCTGAACAACAATTAAATAAAGAAAAGGAAGAAATGGTAGGAAAATTAAAAGATTTTGGAAACTTATTATTAGGAAAAGTAGGATTATCCCTGGATAATTTTGAGGTACAAAAAAACCCAAACAATGATGGATCCTTTAATATACAGTTCAAGCAAAATAAATAATAATCATCAAAAAAAAAAAAAAAAAAAAAAAAAAAAAAAAAAAAAATATATATATTCATATACCTAAAATGAAATCATTTCAATGTAATAAATATACATATAAATCATTTCAACGTAATAAATATACATATAAATCATTTCATAATATTTTCATTTTTTTTAAATTACATTTTTTTTCTTGTTTTTGTTATTGTTAATAAGACGCATGCAAACTTCAAATTAAAAAAAAAAAAAAAAATAAAAAAAAAGGAAAACAAAAAAAAAAAAATTAATTTTAATTTGACTTTTTAGTATTGGCCAATAAATAAATAAATAAATAAATAAGTAAATATATATATATATATATATGTATATATATATATATATTTATATTTATATATATATTTATATATTTATGTATTTATATTTCTTTAAAATAGTTTTCGAATATGGGTATATAATTTTCCAAAATAATGGAAGAATAACATAATAAAAAAAATAAATATTTAAAGAAAAAAAAAAAAAAAAAAAAAAAAAAAAAAAAAAAAAAAAAAAAAACATATTATTTGTTAACCACGTGGTTTTATTAAAATAAACAAAAAAAATGTAATAAAATAAAATATAAAAATATAATATAAATATAAACATATTTATACATCGATCATCTTTATTGTAAATATATTTACATTTATAATTTTGATATTTACTATGTATAAATGGGTAGCATTATTATGCCACGTATACACTATGGAAATATTATATATATATATATAAATTCCATGTAGACAAAAAAATTAAAGAAATATATGGATAAACATATATATTTTGCATATAATTTATAAAAATAAGAATGATAAAATAATTCCATATAATTTAAAGAGTAATTAAAAATATATATATATATATATATATTTATTTATTTATTTATATTTATATTTTCTTATGAATATATGTGTATTAAATAGTGTAACACATTTTTGATATTGAAGGCATCTATAGCATCAAAGCTCTGATCTGTAAAGGATCCATTTTTAAATGTACTCAAAGTATGATTTGTAATTTTTGTAAATCCAAGAGCAGTTCTACAACTTTTACACTGTTTGAAGGTTGGAAAAACAATATCTCTGTTGAGGAATTGTTTTTTATTAAAATTATTAGAAGGTGTCGATGTGTTATTATCTATTATTATCAAATCATACATCGACCTCAAGGTTACAGCATTATGTATTCTCCAGAGAAAGATAATAAATGATTCTGCTGAATGTATATTACAATAACCATAATAACAGAATTTTTGTGCATTTAAAAAATGATCTATACAATTCTGACAATTTAAATAATTCTTAGTATAATTTGTAATTGCTTCTACATAATATAGATAATTATGTTTATCATGTTGTAAACAATAAATAGATATTTTATGATATAATAACCAATATGAACATAATACAGAATTTTGTTCACATAATTTAAAGGATATTAAATTCGTATCATCATTATTATTATAATATAATTTATATTCATTAATATAATTAATATTTTCGGTATATTTTATCCATTGATCATATTTTATAGGATATGTAAATGAATTTAATTTATTTATAATATCATATATACCTTCTTCTAAATCATTATATATATTAGAAACTATACTTAACATGACAATGAATGGTTCTATATATTCTTTTTGTATATCTCTTCCTAATGATATATGTTTTTTTAATGTAAATAATATACCAATAATAATATCATGCTTTATATTATCATTATTGAAATTAATATGATTGCTCCATCTCTCTACATTTTCTTTATTCTCTTCATTTTCATAATTATTCTCAATAAAATCATCATTCATAATATTTACAGAATCTTTAATTTCCTCTTTATCTTTATCATTATTATAACCAAAAAGAAAATGATATATATCATTTTTCTTTTTATATTTCTTTTCTGGATATATATAGGAACTATTCATACATATCCTCAAGTCATTATAATTAAAGTTTACATTTTTACATAAATGTTTTTCTATTAATGTTTTAAAATCATTTATATTATCAAATCTTTCAACTTCTCTATATGCTAATAATAAGTCCCCACTATATTTTTCTCCTTCTATCATACTTGATGGTTTAATATATTTGTATTCGTTATCATTAATTTTATCATATACTGGAAATAATAATCTAAACGTAGGGAAATATAACACATCAAAATAACGACAATATGGAACAAGTAAATAACATGAACAATCAAATACAAATAATGATACATTCTTCTCATATGTTAAAATTTTCTTTTCAACATCATTCCATATATTCATATATCTATTACAAGCTGGACAATAATAATTCTTTATATTTATTAATATTACATCTCCGTGTTTTATATTATTTAACTTACTCCAAAATTCATTTACTATAGCATCTGCACCTTTACATACATTATCGCTTCTTACAATATTTATATGTATCCAAAGAAATAAAAAATAAACTGGTAACAGTAGTCTCACTGCATAGGTCACTTTCATCGTTTCATATTTATTATGAGATAATCACACGAACAATAATATAAATAAAAATAAAAATAAATATAAATATATATATATATATATATATATATATATATATATATATTTATTTATTTATTTATTTTTTTTTTTTATGTTCTCTTCTTTTTCCATGCCTAATAACCATTTTTTTTTTTTTTTTTTCCTATATATACATATATATATTTATATATATATTTATTTATTTATTTATTAATTATATGCTACACAAATGTATTAATATAATATAAAGCAGACAATTGTTAATTTTTAAGGTTACTAAAAATATATGAACATATATTGTACAAGATTATAATTTCAAAAAAAAAAAAAAAAAAAAAAATGTGTATACAAAACATAAATAAATAAATAAATAAGTTAATAAATAAATAAACAAATAAACAAATAAATATATTCATTATATATTTTTTTTCATCTTTCCATTTAATTTAAAAAAAAATATATAAATATTCTGAGCATGTAAATTGAACATCTACATCTTGAAACAAATATAAATAAAAATTATATATATATATATATATTATTTTTATCCATTCACCGCATGCTTTCATACAAAGCTCATTTTATATAAATAATTTCTTTTTAGAAAGGTAAATATATATATATATATATATATATATATATATATATATATATGTATATAATCATACGCATTAATATATTTATATATTACATATTAAAGTTATATATATATATATATATAATACTATTATTTAAAAGACAAAGAAGCCATAATTTTATTTCATCATATATATTTATATATATATTATAACATGCTAATGAGAGACGAGAAACAAAGAAACAAGGAAAAAAAAAATAAAATAATATAAAATAAATAATAAAAAAATAATGTTATATATATATATATATATATATATATATAATATTATATATGGATTATTATAAAATGTACTGATATATGTTCATTTTAAGGTTCAGAATTATCACATATTTATATAATAAAATACATATCCAATTATATATATATATATATATATTATGTATGAACTTATAAAAATATGCTAAATATATTTTTCATAATCTATTTAACATATATTATTATATTACATAAACATTTTTTTTAAGAACTCAAAAAAAAATATATATTCATATATATATATATATATATTTAATATATAATATTCAAGGATAGGATAAATAATATGAGCCATATATATAATATCATTTAAAAAAAAATGTAATAAAAAACTAAAAAATAACAAAATAGAATAAAATAATGTAATTAAAATTTAATATAAAGCATAATATTTATATATTATAAAAAATAATAATAATAATAAATATATATAAAATAAACAGGGCATATATTATATATATATATATATATATATATAAATGTATTACATATGTACCCCTTTACAGAAAATATCATTGTTATTATAATATACATATAAATTTTCTTTATTTTTTTTATTTTATTTATTTTTTTTTTTTTTTCCTCTCTATTTAAAAAGTATTTGGTTCTTTTCCAATAATATGAATTTTAAATAAATAATATAATAATGATATAATTTTATATAAAAAAGAAATATATAATTTTTATATATTTAAAAATATAATTAGAAATATATTTGTATATAAAAGTTATTTAATATATATATGTATATACAATTTTTAAAATAATACATAAAAATAATGATAAATAAAAACCCATATAGTGAAAAGAAAAATGATATAAGTGACAAACTTAATTATAAAAATATAAATGATGTAAGTATACATGAATTAAATTGTTTGAAAAATAATCGAGCTGTATATTTGAAAAGAGGAAATATGTTTTTTATAAGTTCCAAAGAGGAAGCTTTAGAAGTATTAAAAAATAAAAGTACACAAATGAAATAATATATATATATATATATTAAGTGAAGTATTAGGGAAATATATACTCATCATTATATTTGTACGTACAAATTATGGTATATCTATAAATTGTTTTAAACTCCAAAGGTTTGATTTATATACATATATATATATATAATAATTCGAGGGTTTAATTTTTATGTGGAATGTAACACGGATATGTTTATGTTCATACATATAAGAGAAAAAAAAATAAAAATAATATAAAATAAAACTGGAACATACTATAGTTCCCTTGAGTAATATACTACTTATATATATATATATATATATATATATATATATTTATATTTATATATTTATATATTTATTTATTTATATGTATAGCATACATTTATATTTATACAATATAGAAGAAAAAAAATTATATGATAAAATTAAAACTCCAAATATTTTTCGTGTACATAATTTTAAACATCCTTATCGTTCTTGTTATCTCGAAAAATGTTGTCCACAATGAAAGAAAACTAAAAAACAAAAATTGCATGTTACGTAATAGGAGACATAAAAATGATTTTTTAAAAAGACAAGTGGAAATTAGAAAGATAATTTTATTTAATGATCACAATATCGAATTAATAAATTTAAAAAGAAAATATAATAAACGTACAAGAAATAAAAACGTTGATGCATTTATAACAAATCTTAAAGTAACCCATGTTAATAATAATAATAATAGTATTATTACTTATGTTAAAAAAAAAAAAAAATTATTATGCAATAAAATATATAACCATTTTAATTATCGAGGATTTGATTTTAGAGTATTAAAAGAAAATAATAAAGAACAAGATAAAAGTAGAATAGGTATAATAAAAACTCCAAGGGGTGATATAGAAACACCAAATTTTCTTTTCTGTGCAACAAAAGGATGTATGAAATCAACACCAATAGATTTTATTAAAAAATGTAACACACAAATTATATTATCGAATACTTTTCATTTACTTATTCAACCCAAACCTCATATTATTTTTCAATTAGGTGGTTTACATAAATTTATGAATTGGAAATCTCCTATTCTGACTGATTCAGGTGGTTATCAAATTTTTAGCATGTCCTTTGGATCTGTGTCAAATGAAATAAAAAGAAAATGTGCAAGTATTCCTGAAATATCAAATACGTCTATAAAAACTAGAAAAAAAGAAAATTTAAATAATAAACAAGACCAAGTGAATAATAATTTTATAAATAATAATTGTGAAAATAATATGTATAATAAAAACGGAAAATGGTTATCTAATAATAATAATAATGAAAATAATGAAAATAATGAAAATGAAAAAAGTATAACAGATACAAAGAATTTAAACAAACAAATTATCTTAAAACTTAATGAAAAGGGAGCAGAATATAAATCATATTATGATGGTTCCATAGATTTATTATCACCTGAATCTTCTATACAATCACAATATTTATTAGGTAGTGATTTTATCTTGGTTTTAGATGAATGTACACCTTATCATGTTGATAAAATTTATACTGAAAAATCTATGCATAGATCTCATAGATGGTATGTAAGATGTTTAGCCGAATTTTATAAATCACAAAATATGGAAAATTATCATGAATATTTAAATGATATATATAATAAAAAATATAAAACAAACGATAAATGGGCCAAAAGAGACAAAAATAATCAAGCTATTTATGGAATAATACAAGGTGGCATATACCCAGACCTAAGACTAAAAAGCTGTGACTTTGTATATAACTTACCTTTTTTTGGGCTATGTATAGGTGGGTGTTTAGGAAAAGATAAAGATATGATGTATGCAGTTATAAAACAAACTATGGATATTATACATGATATAAAAAAAAAAAAAGAAAAAAATACTTACAAGGAAAAACCAATTCATTTATTAGGTATAGGCCAAATAAAAGATATTATTTATGGAATAAAACAAGGAATAGATACTTTTGATTGTGTTATTCCATCAAGATTAGCAAGACATGGATATTTCTTATCAAAAATAAAAAATATTGAAACTATAGAAAAAAAATTAAAACGAAAGCTTCAAAATGAATATATAAAAATTAAACTAAGTATCTTTCAATCTGATAATCAACCTTTAGAAGAAGATTGTGCATGTTATACATGTCAACATTATTCAAGGGCATACCTACATCATCTCTATAAGATTAATGATAATTTATTGGGAACATTATTAACCATACATAATGTTTATTATATGAACCACCTAATGCAAGATATAAGAAATTCTATTAAAGAAGATAATATTAATCAAATTGAACAAAAGTATATAAAAAAGTGAAGTATATATATATATATATATATACCACAAAAAATATATGTTAAAAGGGTACACATTACTATATATTACATATTTGTAATTATTTTATTTCATTAATTTTTTTTTTTTTTAAGTTTATCATATATATATATATATATATATATATATATATATATATTTCATATAAATATTTTATTTTATTTTATTATATTATATTTTATTTATTTATTTTTTTTTTTTTTTGGTAAATTATTATGAAAAAACATTAAAAAAAAATAAATTAAAAATATTAAAACATCCTTATCACAAAAGGAAAACGATTTCATAATTATCATAAAAAAAAAATTCAATTCACAAATTAACGAATTATAAAAAAAAATAAATTAAAATAATAAAATAATAATAATATGTATAAATTATACTACAATATATTTCGATTCCCATTTTCATTTCTATTTTTTTTTTTTTTTTCTCTATTTTATTTCTTCTATTTTTTTTTACTATTTTTTTTTTCGTTTTTCTCTATACTTCGATATAATTAGAATCCTTTATAGATCTTCCCTTACCAATAAATTTTTTTTGTCTGTCATCATTTTCCTTATATTTTTTAGAATACTCATTTTGATTAACGGTGTGTGGTCCTAATATAATGGAATAATATAAAATAAAATATACTAAATGTAATTATTTATACATATTTAATAATACATATAAGAATATTTTTAATCACAAATTATTACTTAGTGTGTCTAGGACAGAATTAGGTGCTTTGACACCACCAAATATGCTCTGCACAAAAAAGTAAAAAAAAAAAAAAAAAAAAAAAAGGATTAATAATATAATAAATTTATTATTTTTATACTCAATGTATGTTTATTTACTTTACTTATTTTTCTTCTCTTACTTGAGTTACATGCCAACATAAAAATGTATTGGAACAAGTTAAAGTGGCATAGCATATCATTATATATAAATCAATTTTTTTAAAAGTAAATATTCTAAAAAAAAAAAAAAAAAAAAAAGATTAATAAAATATACATATTAATATATTCTGAAAAAAATAAATAAACCATAGAATCTATAAATATTTAGTTTTTTTTTTTTTTTTTAATTTAAAATATATTACGCTTCCAAAACTATAAATATCGAAATAATACTCGAAACAAATAACATCCAATTATAAAACCTCTATTAGAAAACAAAAAGTGTAAAATGATTATTATACTATATATGTATACATATACATTTCTTATATTTCATTATTCCTTATATTAATCTTTCTTTATCTAATTACCAAAAGTGAAGGTATATAAGAATTACCTATACATAAAAATATATATATATATATATATATATATATATATATAATATATAATATATACAAATTCATATATAATATCCAAATAAGCACATCAAGATACACACATGTATACATTACATATATTAGTTTTCTTAAATAATTATATATCTTATAACTTTTTCATTATATGTTTTTTTTTTTTTTTCATTCTTACCCATAAATGCAAAAATAGGAAATATGCAAAAATACAGATTCATAAAAAATAACCATCTATATAAAATTTTATAATAAAAAAAAAAAAAAATTAAAGGATTAAAAAGAATGAAATATGTACAAATATTTCAATAAGTCTAGGTTTATAATATTCCTTACATACCCATATGACGATATTGGAGTTGCAAAAAAGGTATATATAAATAATATAAAAATATAGGAATTATAAAATAGTAAAAAATATATATATTTTGTACACAAAATTTTTGTTTCTTCATCAGGTTCGTAACGTTCAAGTTTATCACGAATATTATCCATTTTATTATGATATATATATATATATATAAATATATATGTATATTTTTATGTATAATGATATATTCTTATGTTTTAAAGATTTAAATATATAAATGCATAATTTAAATGCTAAGTGAAAATGTGATTTATGTTAAACCAAAGATAAATCTACATAAAAAAAACCAAAAAAAATAAAAAGAAATATTCAAATGATACATATCATTATAAATATTATATATATATATATATATATATATATATATATATCAAATGTAAAAAAATATTTTTGATTTCTTATTTTATTTCATATTTATTTTTGTATTGTTTCTTTTCATTTGATTTATTATTACACTATAAGATTTTTCTTAGAAAAAAATAAAAAATATATATTTATATATACAAATAAATGTAATATATAATTGTCATATATGCATAGTTAAGATTGCACCAAATATATTTATGCCCTATTCTTTTTATAGGAATATTTAGAAAATTTCCGAATTTCAAAAAAATAAATAAAATTTATAATATATATTTTATTTATAATAATTTTAAATACAATATCTTCAAAAATTTTTTTTTTTTTTTGTTCAGTTTTATTTTGTATATATATTTTTTTATATATATACATATATATTACACACTTCTTATTCTAAGAAAAAAGAAACTTGCAAAATCATAGAGAGCGTGTAATATGTTTAAAATAATAATACTAGAAAAAAAAAAAAAAAATTAAATCATATTAAAATACATAAAAATTTATATTTTTTCATAGACACACACAATATATTTGTTTCTTTTCCATTTTAAAAATTTTAAAATACATACATATAATAAACATAAAAAAATATATATAATTAAATATATTTTCTTTCTCTCTATTTTTCTTCTTGTGTATTTTTACAATATAAAGACTTACAAATATTATTTTAATTTGAAGTCCAATTTACATGAACAGTTTTTTTTTATGTTTTTTTTTTTTTTTCTCTATAAAATTAATACTTAATGAATAAAAGGAAACTTAAGGGTAAAAAGAAAGAACCTAAAGATAAAAAAAGCAACAATCAATTGAAGAAACTAACAAATGGAGAAATAGAAAATATTATCAAAACACAAAAAGAAGAACTTATTAGAATAAATCAAAAAAAACATCTTTTAGAAAAAAAGCTAGTTCGTATAATACAATATACACACACACTCATACAAAAAAAAAAAAAAAAAATAAAAATAAAAAAAAAAAGTATGAACAGAAAGAATATAACATATAAATATTTCTGAACATATAATAATTTTTTTTTTTTTTTTTTTTTCTTTCTTTCCCTTTTTTAAGAGTGAAAAAAACAAAGAGTTTGAAATATTTAAAAATGAATATAAAGAATTGAAAAATAAAGTAAATGTAATTAATGAAGAATGTGAAAAGTGTGATGAAAAGATACAAGAAGAAGGTAAAACTATCAAAAGTAAATCTATTTTTTATAATTTTCAAAATGAGGAAGAGATGAAAAAGCTAGAAAAGGAGAAAGATAACCTTAAAAATTTAATTGATGAGAAACATGAAGAAACGATGAATAGTATATTAAATCATATAGAACAACAACGTCTTAGTTTAGATTATGAAAAGAACAAAAATTTCGAAGAAATTAATGAATTAAATATGTCTTTCGATGTGGTAATTAAAAAAAAGGAAAACAAAAGGTTTTATATAATTTTATGTGTTAATATGCTTATATACATAAATCTAAGTATTTTTTTTTTTTTTTATTTTGTTGTATTTATTTGTAAATGTATCTATTATTATTTTTATTACATTTTCCGCATTTCGTTCATAAATATAATAATAATAATAAATAAATAAGTATATATATATATATATATATATATATATATATATATAATACAATAAAATTAAATTGTTATTGATATAATAATATTCCTAATATAATAGTCTTATAAATATTGGAAGTATAGTACAAAGTCTATTTAACTATTAAATACCTGTCCATACAATAAATAAATAAATAAATATGTATATTTATATATATATATATTAATAATTCCGCATTCTTCAGAGGATGCAAAATGTAGAAGATTTATTTACAAAATATTTAGAAACATATGATATAGAGAAAAAAGAAGAAATGGATGATATAATTGAGAATTATAAAATCTTAGAAAGGAACGAAATAAATTATATACAGAATATGTATAATGATCATGTTAAAAGTATTAAAGAAATACACACGGTAGTTCTGGAGAATTATAAAAAATATTATATTGATCAACTCAAAGAAAATATAAAGAAAATAAAAAGTTTAAAAGAAAAAATAAATGAACTCGAAATAAACGATAAGGAAATAAAAAATGATTTAAATGTACATAATAATGAATATTATTCTATGGTAGAAAATATAAAAAATTTAGAATTGAAGAGGTATTACATGCAAATATGTAAATAAATATATATATATATATATATATTACATACTTGTTTATAATATATTTGCCTTATTTTTTCATCTATTTAATGTTCTTATTTAATAGAGAAAATTTGAAGAAGGATCTAAAGTTTTATTCAAAAGATTTCGTCATATATAAAAACTTAGAACTAATTTATAATGAAAGTGATGTTCATATAAAAAATTTAAAACAATTTTCACAAAGTTCAAGAGATAAAATCACTCAAGTGGAAAAAGAGTTAAAGAGAATATCTGAAGACGAATTAAATGTAGACGAATATTTTCAAGATATTAAAAAAAAAAATATTCTTTTGAAAAAAAAGATAGAAAGTATTGATATTAATTTGGATGATATCAATAAAGAATTTCAATCCTATATAAAGGAGCATAATATAAAAGATGATGATGTACAAAATGTAAGAAAGGGAATAAACTTTTGTTTAAATACATATAACAGAGAATTGGATAATTTGTTGTATACCCAAAAGAAAATGAAGAAGAAAATCAAAGACACTGTAAATATTTATGAAAAAAAATTGAAGGACATAAATATAAAAAAGGAAACAACATAAAATATATATTAATAAAATATAATATTTAAGGATATAACATTTTATACTTTTTAAAAATATATAATAAATAAAAAAAATTCGAACAGAATTTTATTTGTGAATAATATAAAATAAGAATAACTAAAAAGAAATGTATACTTTTTGTATATTAATTGAATTATTTATGCAGTATCATCAAATAAAAATAAATGATAATATATATCATATAATAAATATGATATAAAATATAACAGTTATCTTAAAAATATAAATATAAACAAAATGTTCCCGTTATATATAATACTTTATAAAACTTTATGAAAATAATTAAAATGATATTTATTATATGCCAAATGTGTATACTTTATAAATGAAATTTGAACTAGCTATTTTTATATATTTTTAAATATTTTTATATATTTTTAAATGTTTTTATATATTTTTATATATTTTTATATATTTTTATTTATTTATTTTTTTTTTTTTTTTTTTTTTTATTTAGTATTATTTTTTTTTTCTTCTTTGTATTACGAACATACACACAGAATAACTCAAAACTGAAGAACCGAATAAAATGCATAATTATTTTCCCATTATTTTAAGAAAAATTAGGAATAATGAAATAATTATGAGATATATTTTAAGCATACTTTTAATATATTGTATTTGATTTTTAATGTGATTACACATAAATATTATATATATATATATATATATATATATATTTATATTTATTTATTTATTTAATTTTATGTTTTTGCTAAATGAGCAAACCTAAGATATTAATTAGTCAAATAAAAAATGTAAGTGAT
Organism: Plasmodium billcollinsi; assembly: GCA_900257145.2. NCBI lineage: Eukaryota > Apicomplexa > Aconoidasida > Haemosporida > Plasmodiidae > Plasmodium > Plasmodium billcollinsi. The sequence continues at coordinate 1,819,310 of LT990241.1, forward strand.
ATTAAGTTACGAAACATAAAGGGAATTGAATCATGTAAGAAAAAAATTTTTGGATATGTTGAGAATATGCCAGGAGAGAAGAACTGGCTAAAACCTTTGGTTGGAAAAAGTATGCAGAATTATTATTTTCCATCTAAATATTTACATTTGGATTTTAACTTAAAGGAATATTTAAGAATGCAAACAGTACGTTTTAAAAAAAAAGAGACCGATGAGAGTTTACTAAAATTACAAAAATGTATCAATATGATAATTGAAAATAAGGATATGATTGATAAGTTCTTATGTAAAATACCCAAGGAGTTATTTATAGAAAATCAGAGTTTAAAAGATTTTTATGAGTTATATTTAACTATTTATCCAAGTCATATATATAAGCCGAATTTATTGTTTGATATAAAAGAATTAAATCTTGAGAAAGAAAGATTTAGTTGGTTTTTTCATAATAAAAAAAATGACGGAAAAGACAAAATATCTATAAATGATAGTAAAAATAATGATATATTATATCATAGTGAAGGGGATGAAATAAATAAAAATAATATAGAAGTAGGAAATGAAGAAAAAAATCAAGATGAGGATAATACAAAAAATAATTATATGCAAAACGAAAACTTTTCGAATTATGAAAATATAATTTTTAATAGAACAAAGAAAAAGATAAAATTTAAAAAAATTATATGTATGGATCAAATTAATGAAAGAACAAATAAAAATAACACTTCTCTTATAAACAATATTATGAGCAATGATGACAACATTTATTATCTTGACAATGATTTGAATGTAGGTTTAGAAAAGACAATACCAAATGATAAAAAAAATAATGAAGAGATAGAAAAATCGAAAAATGAGTTTTATAATTTATTAAATGAAAATGAAAGCTTAAAAAAAACATTATCCATACGAAATCGTTTTATAGATCCTCTATATTTAAGAAGAAGATATTCATACATAGATAAATTAACCAAAAAGAAAATCAAAAAGGAAAAACATAAAACATATAGAAAGCATTTTATACAACATGCTGATGAAAAGAAGTTATGGCCCGATAATAAAGGACTATTAAATAAGATTTATCCAAATCCATACTCATAAAAGAAGAAATAAAAGATAAAATAATATATAGATATATGGATATATATTACTTATATGATAACATTATATCATTATACATACAAATATATACATAAATAAAACATAATTTTATTTTTATATTTTTTGTAATATAAATAATATAACAATATTATATATATATATATGGATATATTTAAGAATTTATTATATTTCTTAAATAATTAAATTTTTTTTTTAAAAGCTATACTTTTATAAAATCAAAATATTATTGTCGCATATTTATGAAATTCATATAAAAATTTAAATATTTTTATTATAATTCATATAAAATTTTTCTTTTTATTTTACCTATATTATTTATGTGTTGCACAAACAATTAGAGGTATATATCATGGTCCTACCTTATAAAAATTTATGTACAAAAAAAAAAAAAAAAAATAAATAAAAATAAATAAAAATAAATAAAAATAAATAAATAAAAAATCGGAAATTCTGTAAATAGGAAATTAAAAATATATATTATGTTTTAAGAAAAAATTGGAAATGTAAAAGTAACCTTATAAAATATATATATATATATATATATATATATATAATATTTCATTGCTTATATTTGCGCTTATTATATATTTTTTTTGATTGTGATAAATTAAATGAGACTTTAACAAATGGAAAATCGATACCTGTATGCATATAAGAAAAAGTTCGGTGTGAGTTATCCTGAAAATTTGGATGACGAAGAGTTCGAAGCTTTGAATAATAATATGTTTATTATGATGGAACAAAAAAATTTTGTTATAGATATAAAAGATTTAGAAGAAGATGCTAAGAAATATTTAATTGATGAGAAGGGTGATGTAAAAAATAAAGAAAAGATTAGTATAATAAATACATATTATAGTGATAGGGAAAAGATGTTATTTTGCTTGTTATCATCCTTAATAGAAAAAAAAGAATATTCTTTTGAAGGATATATTATATGTAGTTATGTTATAAAAATGAATTCTTCTTATTATAGTGCATGGGTGTACAGAAGAAAATGTTTAAAGAAGTTAAATTTAAATCTATTGAATGATTTAAAATTTACAAAATATATTCTAAGTGATAATATTAAAAGCTTTCAGAGCTGGTTCCATAGAAGATGGTTAATTGAGTATATATATAAAATGAATTATAGAAAAAAAAATAACAAAAGAGATAATGAATGTAATTATAATAACTATATAGAGGATGGAAAAAAAAAAGATAATAAAAATGAAAATTTAAATGAATATAATATGGAAATGGAAAATAATTATATACCTTCATTCGATGATGAAAAGAATTTTATAAGTTCAGAAGAAGAAATGAGTAGTGATAACTCATATAATATATATGATAATTTTTATAATGATCTTGATGATTTTATAAGTAATTGTGATGATAGCGATTTTGCAGAAGAACAAGAAAATAATAGAAATAATATATATATTTATGAAAAATTAGGAAATATTATTAATAATAATGTATTCTTTAAAAATTCTTTATTACCAAATGAAATAATTAATATAGATAATTTTCTATATGAAGAATTATTATATAATAATTGTGACTTATTTATTGATATGAAAAATTATAATTCTTGGGCTACTAAAACATGGCTTATAGATAAATTTAATATTTTACAGAATGAATATATATGTAAAAAACATAATATAATATTACATGAATTTTGTTTTATTAATTATTTATTATGTATTGATATATATAATAATTCATTGTGGGTATATAGATATTTTATACTTAACAAATTAAATTATTTTCATGATATAACAAAAATGCAGAAAGAAATTTATTTCTGTTTTACATATGCCAATCAATTTTATGACAACCAAGCTATTTTTAATTATTTCATTCATATGATTTTCATATATATTAAGTTATATCAAAATGCAACCCAAGTAAAACAAAAAAAAGATTCAGAATTAAATATACAATATGAAAAAAAAGAACAAACTTATAAACATGTCGACAGAAATATTTTCCAAATTCCTCTTGTTAACTACATTAAAAATGAACTAATAAAAATTCAGCACAAATCAAAATTTGTTCTAGTCTTCCTTTCACAACTTTATTCTTACAACGGATCTTATGATGATGAAATAGAGGTAAATATGGAATGGGAAAAAAAAAAAAAAAAAAAAAAAAAAAAATATTGGATTACATATATAAAATGTATATGGTAGTATGAATGTCTTTATTAATTATAGGTGCAAAGGATTTACATTTTATATGTTTTAATATATATATAAATGTATATATATATATATATATATTTTATTTTTATCATTTAACAGTGTTATAGGTATCTCCAAATGTACGACGATTTTAACGAACATGTGTGGAAAGATAGAATACAATGTGTTCAAGAAAAGTTAAAAATATGAAAAGGGAACAATCTGATATTTTATTTTGTTATAAATAAAGGAAAAGAAAAAAAAAAAAAAAAAAAACACGTCCCTATTTTCTTTTATTAATATGTTTTATTAAATAAATAATATTACATAAACATACATCTATATATATGTATAATATTATTTTTTTTATTTTTTTTTTTTGTGATTTTCTAAAATATATATTTATATATTTTCATTTTTGCATTTCATATATTATAAAATGAAATATATTATATTTTAAACTAAGTGATGTATTTATTCTTATTTTTATTTTTTTTAGTATATATATATATATATATATATATGTATATATATATATATATATATATTTTTTAAATACTGACAAATAATAATTATTAATGAAAATATAGAAAAATAAAATACTTTAATATTTATATATAATATTATTATAATATATAAATAACTATACGATTTTTTAAAACATATAAACAGGCTATTATTATATTATATTATATTATATATAAATATAACATATATAAATATTTTAGTGATTGTATTATTATGTACCTTAAAATATATAATTTGTAATTAAAGGGGTTTAAAATTTTAAGCTTACAGTGATGAGAATATATATAAATATATATATATATATATATTATATATATAATACACAATATAGTATTTATTTATATAAATTGTACATTATTATAGATTTAATAATACAAAATAAAATATAGAAAAACATAATAAAATTTTATATAAACCTAAAATTATATATTATAATCAATATATGTGATGATGATATTATATATGTAAATATTATGATATATTTATAAAATACCTATAAAATATATATTTATTTTATGATTATTTATTATTTTAATATAATAATATATATATTATATTTTAAGCACTAATATATAAATAATTTATTCTGTAATTTTTATAAATATTTATATATATATATATAATATATATATATATCCAATATAAGTATACATTAAAAAAATTAATAAGCAAAAGGAGATTTTTTTTTCATTTCAGAATTAAAAACAAAAAAAAAAAAAAAAGTATGAACTTATTTCCAACACAAAAAAAGAAGAAAAATAAAAAAACAAAAAATTATATATATAAATATATAATATAAATATTTATATAATAATATACATTTTTTTAATATATTATAATGATTTAAAAAAAAGTAATAAAATTAAAAAAAGATAGATTTCCTTTTTTATTTTTATCTTAATTAATAAAAATATAATTATATAAATATTTATTTAAATAATTAAATAAATATATATATATATATTTTTTATAAAACGTATAATTTTTCAAAAGCGAAACACAAAAATTTAAATATATTATAAATTTTGATGCAGAAAAATGGTAAGAATTATTTATATTTTCTAAGCATTTTGTAAATTTTAAATATATAATTGTATCTTTTTTAAATATAATATTATATATATATATATATATATATATAGTATATGTTTTATTTTATGTTTTTATATTTAAAACTGTGAAAACAAAAGAACAAATTGAAAATATAAAATCAAAAAAAAATAAAAAAAAGAAAGAAAAATAAAATAAAATAAAATAAAATAAAAAATTATAAAAAATAATATTATTAATAGAAGAATAAATTGTATTATCCAGAAATGGTTTGATCACAATTATTTTTTCTGTACATATTTTATTTGGAATATATATATATATATATATATATATAATACATAAATAGATATTATATTTATATACAATATTTAAATATTATTTTTTTGTTTTATGACCTTTTAGGGACGAGTCAGGACAAAAACGATTAAAAGAGCTGCAAGGCAAATTGTAGAAAAGTACTATGCCAAATTAACACTAGATTTTCAAATTAACAAAAAGATAACAGAAGAAGTAGCTATAATTCCCTCAAAGAGAATGAAAAATAAAGTTGCTGGTTTTGTTACGCACTTAATGAAAAGAATACAAAAGGGACCTGTACGTGGTATTAGTTTAAAATTACAAGAAGAAGAAAGAGAAAGACGTTTAGATTTTGTCCCAGAAAAATCACAAATTGATGTTAGCGTAATTTATGTAGAACCTGATACATTACGTATGATTAAATCGTTGGGTATAAATATTAGCAACATGAAAGTACATAATCCCATGATTAATACTAACCAACAAAAACAAAATAGAATGAATAACCAATTTTAAAAAGAAAAAAATTAAAATCAATATAACATATGTAAGTATATTATATATAATATATTTATATAATATGTATTATATTTTTGAAGTATCAATTTTAATATAATTAAATATAGTCAATATAAGAACAAAATTGTATATATAATATATATATATATATATATATATATATGTATGTACATACATACAATCACATATTAAATTGAATACTCATTTCTTTGTACATATATATATGTGTATTTTTTTTTTTTTTTTTTTTTTTTAATTTTTTTTTCATATATATAACTACTCTTTATCATTTAATTTTTGGAAAGAAAAATTTAACTTTGAAATTAATTATTCTTTTTATAATAAAAATATTAATGCTTAAAAATATAAAGTTATATTTATATTTAAGTTAGTACAACATATAGAACATGTATATTGTACTCTGTAACAATTTAATTAAACCTTGCCTCATTTTATATTTATATTTATATTATTTGATTACGCGAAAACAAAAAATTATCAGGAATTATTTTTTATAATCAAAACTTTAATTCAAAAAATATAAAAGAATGTTACATTTTTGTATATAATGCATTTTAAAAGTGCCTTTTATAAGTAATGGCACCATTACATAAAACAGCAAAAAAAAAAAAAAAAAAAAAAAATTAACATGTAATTATAGATGTCTATATGTAAAAATATAAATTATATAAGCAAATATATACACGTATAAATTGGTTCATTCACATGCACATTTATATAATATATATATATATATATATATACATATGTATATATTTTTTATATTTTTGTGTCAGTTAAAATCTGGAGCTTCTCCATCAGCATTTGTATTTAAATCGTCAAAATTTAATTTTTGTCCCCATAAATTTTCCCATATTTGTAAAAGGTCATTTGTAGCTGTCTCAAAATGAGAAGTAGCATCATATGAAGACGTAACAAAAATATTGTCAGCTGGTTTTTTGCTCGTAGATACATACAAATCTGAAATTTTGACAAATTTTTCTTCAATTGTTCCCAAGAGTTCTAATGGTTTTTCAATTTCTTTTATTGGATTATTTGTTTCTACTGTTGCTGATACGATAGCAATATATTTTCCTTTAAGTGTAACACCATGTTGAAAAGAAACAAGATTAATATATATATCACTTTTTCTATTTAATTGATTTTGTGGAATAATAATTTGACAGCTGTTGATTTGATTAGTTTCTGGTATTGGATTACTTAATATACATATACATCTTATAACTTGTCCAATTTTTTTAATTTTATTTTTTAAATGCATAACATAACTTGGATCACATATAACTTTATCACAATAAGCAATTTCACCATCACTTGATTTTATACCACATACTTTATTATCATCATCAAAAACAAAATCTACAACATTTTTATTTAACATAAATGTACCTCCGTTTATTGCACACATACGAGAAAAACCTTCAGGTATTCCACCTAAACCATATAAAGGATATATAAATGGAGATTTACCAAAAGCTGATATAGACTGCATATATAATTTTATTCTTTCTAAAGTTAAATAAGCTGGTTGTTTTAAATAATCATCGTTTAAATATAAAGCCACAGCATGTCCTAAAAAATCTATAGTTAATTGACACAAATTAAAGTGCTTATATATTTCCAACATTGTTAATTTATATGGATCTAAATTATCCCATGTATTCCTTTTATTTGCATCCCATTCACTTACATACTGATAAAAATTTTTACATCTATTTTTTTCCATTAATGATAATAATGGAGACACTAAAGCTTCCATATCGGTAGCAGGTACCTTATGAATAAATTTTTCAGAACTTAAAAATCCTTTCTTTTGATGTTGATAAACATATGACCCTTCTACAACAAGCCATTCCAAATAATTTGTTACTCTAGTCTTTTTTAATATTTTTACTAAATTACCTCCAACCAAAATAAACTTCGGAATTAAGTCTACATTCCAATGTCTATTCTCTCCATACTTGCTTGGAATCTTCTCATCTGAAGGGGGAGGAAAAAGTAGGTACAAATGTAATATAATATTGTACAAGAATTATTATAACTTTGTACTAAGTATATGCACAAAGACAAACATATATATATATATATATATATATATATATATATATATATATGATGACATATATAAATATTACTTGGCTTAAAAGTATTATATAAATTTGTTAAATTCAATGATGCAGTTTCTCCACCATAATAGGGGTTTCTGTCTAATACTAAAATCTTTTTACCTGTACAAGCGAAAAAAATGAAAGTATTTATATATATAAAACATATGACGTATTAAAATGTGCAATAATATTTTTTAATGTATCAAATTCAAAAATATATATATATATATATATATATATATATAACAAAACAGGTTTTAAAATTTACCATAGTGGGACAAAAGTCCACTTAGAATGCATTCTTTAAGCCCCGTACCTAGAATAATAACCTAAGTAAAAAAAAAAAAAAAAATAAAAATGGGAACTTACAATGTATCAAACTGATATCTGAAAAATATATGAAGGGTATATATGTATACATTTACATAAGCATACATTGTAAAAATATATATATGAATACATATAATATATATATGATATAAATACATCATAACACATAAGAAAAAAATAAAGAAATAAAAATATGTACATATATAAATAAATAAATATATATATATATATTTTCATTTATTAATATATATTATTCTTTTTGGTTATATATTTTATTATTATTACATCATAATGCTCATTCATTTTATTCCGTAAAATTTGTAATGACAATTATACTTTTTATATTAATTAATATATATATTATGTAAATAAATAGATAAATAAATAAATTAATATATATATAAATACATATATCTTTATTTATTTATTTATTTTATTTTTATTTTTTGTGGAATATATTCTGTAGTTTTATTTTTTCAAAAAAAATAAAAATTATAAATATAAATATTTGTTCTAAAAATGCAAATATATAATATTATTATATATATATATATATGCATATAATATTTAAAAAAAATAAAAAAATAAATTTCAAAATAATTGGAAAAAAAAAAAATGATAGACTAAAAATTTTCTTATTTTAAAATACAATGAAGGGTTATGTTATAATATACATATATTTTTTTATGAACGGGAATATTATTAATCTGATCTATTTAATTATATTAATTATCGTATTTTTTTATAAAATATTCATTTTATTATTATTATTTTTTTTTTTTTTTTTGGCATATTGCTATATATATTTATTAATAAAAAATATACATATTGTACATTTTATATTAACACATAAACAAATATATTATATATTATAATAATAATATTTATATGCATATATTATTATATTTTTATTTTTATATTATTTTATATTATTATATTATTTTTGTTTTGATGTACAAAAAAATATATTCTTCAAATAATTATATAATTTTTTAATAATTTTATTATATATTATTAATTTTTTTTTAAATAATTAAAATATTTAATGTGTTTATTAAAATTATTATTTTATATTATATTATGATATATTAATTATATTTATATAAAAAAAGAACTGAATTATTCGTATTATTCTTATTTATTAATAAAATTAAATATAAAAATAAATAAATATAAAAAATAATATACATACATATATAATATATATATATATTATATATATATATATATGCTATGCTTATGTATTTATACTTTTTGTATTTTTTATTTTTATTTATTTTTTTCATATGTAACGGTATGTCTCCTTTGATGAATAAAATTTCCAAAAACATAAATAATTTTAAAATATTTTTATTATACTCCCAATATTATACATATTATATATATTTTATATTTATCTTTAAGAATATAAAAAATATTTATAAGACCAAAAGAAAAAATACAAATATTTCAAAAAATAATTAATACAACTTTTTTTTTATTTTTTTTTTTAATAAAATCTTTTAATATATTCTAATAAATTTTAAATAGAAAGGTTTATGTTAATCAAAGTAATATAAATTACAATAATTATTTAAACAAATTTTATATAAATATGGCATATATCTTTTTTATATATACAACCAAAAAAGAAAAAAAAAAAAAAAGAAAAACAATTAAAAAGTAAGAAATATGTGGGAATAATATTAAAAAAAAAAAAAAAAAAAAAAAAATTCTAATTATTTTTATAAGTTTGTGTAGTCACTATTTGATTTTAAAATCTTTGTCATCTGTTCCAAACGCCTACAAAAAAGAAAGAAAAAAAAAAAATATATATATATATATAACCTATTGTAAATAAAATTATGAAAATATATAAATATATAAGCATTTAAATTTTTTTCATTTTTCATTTAAGGGTAGATAATATATTCATTTTATAAGTTATTGAGTGCATATAAAACTTTACACATGTAGAAGGCTATATATTTATATATGTTTGTAAAAAAAAAAATAATAATGTGGAATGTATAATATATCCTTCATATATATATAACTATGAACATCTTCTGTATATATATATATATATATATATATATATTTAATTCCTTTATATGTTTTTTTTTCTTACTGATTTAAGAAAACGTTAGTATAAAAATAGCTATTCGCACAATCCCATATACATTTTTGTTCACTTGAACTTAGTTTTGGTCCAATTTTTGAAACACACTTATTAAAACAAATATCCATAACCTTTACATTTTCTTTTTGTTTCTGTACAATTTCTTGCAGACTTAATAAAACCTACTCACCAAAAATTTAAATAAAAAGTTATATCAAACAACATATTTGTTATATTATACATACATATAAATATAAATATATAAATATATATATATATATATATATATATATAAACTTTTTTAAACATACTGCTGCTCTTTTTTTGTCGTCAAGATTATCATCTGTAGGTAAAGAGGAAAGGTCCATTATTATTTATATAAATTTTCAAAAATATAAATATATGAAAACGTTCTTTTTAAAATGAACTTGTCCCTTCTTAATATGTTATAAATTCTCTTACAACAAAAATTAAAAAATAATTAAAATACATATATATAGATATTTTAATTTATATCATTTATTTTTAAACAAAATTTTTCCAAAATGGAAAAGATGGAAAAAAACCTCCAAAAAAAAAAAAAAAAAAAAATTCAAAAAAAAACAACTAAAATTTTTATCATTTTATTTATCATCAAAATATAACATATATATATAATATTTTTTTTTTCAATGGTACAATGTATATTATGTAAATGATGTAAATAATATATTTTATATGTATAATATAAATAAATAAATAAATATATATATATATATATATATATATATATATATATATATATAATATACTATATATGTTTGTTTTTTTTTTTTTTTTGTTTCCCCATTACTATATATTTATATTCTATATCAAACTTTATATATAGAATTATATATTTCACTTCTCCACTTTGTTTTTCCTTTTTTTTTTTTTTTTTTTTTTTATTTTTATTTATTATTCTTTAGATTATTAGCATTCTAAATTTTTTAATATTTAAATATTATAATGTTTTAAAATTTCTTTATACATTCAAAATATATTCTTATATATGTGTTAAAAGAATAAATATACTTATACATATTTATTTGGATGGAAAAAATTAATACATATAACACATTACAAGTATTTGTTTGTAAAACTTGTTGTCGTATAGTTAAATAAAAATATAAAATAATAAAAAAGTGCTATCCTTTATTTATTTATTTATTTATTTATTTTTTATTATTATTATTATTATTTTTTTTTTTTTCATCATTTTGGAAATAAATTGTAACCTTTGCGAAAACAAAACAATATGAATAATCAATTAAAAAATTTCCTTCGCTTTTTTAAATAAATAAATATATATATATTGAAAATTAAAAATTAAAAAGAAAAAAAATATAAAAAGACAATAATATATATATATATATATAATATAATTTTTAATTTTTATAGGAATGTAACTATCTTCCTAATACATTCACTTTATTTTTATTATTTTTTCTTGTATGTAGTGTATAAAAAAAAAAAAAAATTAAAATAATAAAAATAAATTAATATCTCTATAGAATCAAATATGATGGAAATTACTTATGAATATTCCATAAGAATATATAAAAAAAGTTACATTTGAATATGCATATATGAAAAAATCATTATATATATATATATATATATAATACATTTATTTATGTGTTAAAAATGGTAATAATGTGTTCCTTTAAGTTGAATATCTTATATGTCAAAAGTTACAATTTAAAAACACATCCTCAACATTTCTAATTTTTAATAAATAGTAAAATAGTGTGTTATTAAAATTATAATATTTAATTGCACTTGTATTTATTCCAAAGTTCAATTATTTCATTCTTTTAATCAAAAATATATATATGTCCATTTTTTTTTTTTTTTTTCTGAAATTATTTTATAATACAAAAATTTATTTTTATCAATGATTATCCTGATGAAATATATATATATATGTATGTATATATGTGTGGATTTTTTTCTTTATGATGGTTGTTTAAATTAATATTCAAAACAAGGGAAAATATATTTTCATACAAAATGTGCTAAATTGTAAAAGAAAAAATTATCATACATTAACAAAATATATTTGAACATAATTATTTTTTTTAAGATGAAAATGTGCATCCTTCACATGTTTACTGTACGAGAAAAACAAAAAAAAAAAAAAAAAATAAAATAATATAACAAATAAATTAAGAAAATAAATATGCGTATATTTTATATATTAATATTGTGATGATAATTATGTGAGAAATATATACATTAAAAAAAAAAAAAAAAAAAAAAAATTAAAATAAATTAAATTAAATTAAGTTTTTTTATATATATTTAATTTATATATATGATTTATATCTTTTACAAAATATAAAATAAATGATGAAACATAGTCGAATACACGTAATATATTCAAAAATATAGGTGTAAAAATAATAATAATACATATATTATAATAATAAAACAAATAAATTTACAATAAAAGTACTATTATATTATTAATACATATATACATATATATATATATATATATATATATATATATATATATATATATATATATATTATAAATAATAAGGATAAAGTAAGAATGGAAGTTATATATAGAAATATTACAAATACATATTTCGATTATAGGAGAGAAATAAAAAAGAAAAAAAACAGATTTAAATTAAGAGCATATGAAAAATTAGATGAAGATGAAGATACAAGAAAAGAAAATTTATTAAATCCAAATGAAGATTTGGAAATGCAAGAACAAAGCATGTTACCTCCTTATTGGATAGAAAAAATTGAAGAATGTTCAGAAGATATAAATAATATGAAAACAAAATTAATACAACTTCAAAAACTACAAAAAAATAAACTTTTAAATGCTTTAAATGATGATGAAACACTTACAGAAAATATTACACAACTATCCGCAAACATAACATTTTTAATAAAAAATTGTGAACAAAAAATTCAAAGTGTGTCCTCAAAAGATTATGATAAAGATAAAAATAATATAATTGAAAAACTTAAGAATAATGCTAAAAGTAGCTTACTTTCTCAACTACAATCATTATCACAAACATTTCATAAAAATCAAAAAAGTTATATAAAAGAATTTAAAAAAATGTCTAATGCATATGATGACCTTCAACAATATCAAAATTTCAATGAACAAAATGAATTACTTTATCAACAAGAAGAACAACAACTCTCATCAATTAATATGAACAAAAGAAATAGTGACCTCAAAAAAATTGCTGATACTGTAGTAGATCTTCACACAATATTTAAAGAACTATCAGTTATGTTAGTTGATCAAGGATCTTTATTAGATCAAATAGATTATAATATGGAAGCATCCTTGGATAAAAGTGAAAAAGGAATAAACAAATTGAAAATTATAGAAAAAACAGAAAATGATAAAATAGCAAAAAAATGTGTTTCATACCTTACGACATTAATTTTTGTTTTATTATTTTTAATTATAATCAAACATTTATATTGATTTGTTTTACACATATATATATATATATATATATGCATAAGCTTTTATGATATTATTAATTCACAAAAATGGCTAGTTTATATGTATAAAAAAAAAAAAAAAAAATGAACACCTAGATTTTATATATATATGCTAAGACAGTTAGTTTACAGTTTAATTTTTTTTTTTTTTTTTTTTTTTTTTTTTTATTCTCTACCGATACAAGCCCGATTAGCTAGTTATAATAAATATGAATATGTGAAGAAAACAAACAGCATTATATTTTTAATTGTCCCTTTTTTTTTTTTTTTTTTTTTTTTTTTGTTTTATTTATATATTTAATTTCAAATAGTAATGTTGGAAAACATTTTAAAAAATTATGTATATTCCAAAATCTTACATATATATATATATATATATATGAATGTGTGTATCTATATTTTATGTTTTTTTTCATTTAAATAATATTTTGAAATATATTAATTCTATTTTTTTTTTTTTTTTTCTAAACATTATAGCATTTATAATATAAAATAAATATGAATAGGTTTTTTAAATCATTAAGATATGAAAATTATAATGGCTTTACAAAAAAAAGAACAAAGAAAATAAAATGAATAAATAATAATTATATAATATAATAATATATCACCAAACAAAACAAACAATTATTATATATTGATAAGTGCAAGGTGTAAGAAATGTTAAAAATTATTACATAAAAAAAAAAAAAATTTAAATATATAAAAATATATTATATATTCATACAAAGGAGGTCGGTAGTCCCATCTCTTTGAACATCATATTCATATTGTCAGATTCTTCATCGTCATTTTCATTTTCATTTTTCTTTTTTTCCTTTTCTAATTTCTTTAACATTTTCTTTTCCTTACGTTTTTGGATTCTCTTTTCTTCATTTTCTTGCATATCTTTTAAATTTTCCTTAGCCTTTTCATATGGATCTTTTTCGACATCCTCTGTTTTGTTTTGTTTCTTATCTTTAAGAAGGCTTAACCTTTTTTTTACATCATCTAAAGTAACTTTTTTTACCTTCATACTATAACCTAACATTCTATTATGATTCTTTCCATTAATGTGATCTAAGTATGTTTGTGAATCTTTAAGGACGCAATCACATATTTTACAATAATAACCTCCTTGTTCATTTTTAGGGGTTTTCTGAGTTAAAATTTGAACTTTACCTAAATTTTTTTCTAATAATAAATTTTCTTTTCTTTCTTCTAATAATTTTCTTTCCGATGGTGGAGGAAGCTCAAGTTTAGATTTTTTTTTTAGATCCGGAAACAATTTTAATATTAATTCATCCTCATCATTCTCAACTTTTTCATCAACCTTCTTTTGATAATATTCTTTATCCCAAACTTTTCTTCCATAACTATCAATACTTGAGGCAACGTTTTTCTTATTCCTTTTATTATCATAAACGTCCTCATCATTTTCATAACTCTTTCTTTTTTTGCTCATTTTTAGGTTTTTTTTTAAAGCCTTATCATATGCATATATTATATATATATATA
Organism: Plasmodium billcollinsi; assembly: GCA_900257145.2. Taxonomy (NCBI): domain Eukaryota; phylum Apicomplexa; class Aconoidasida; order Haemosporida; family Plasmodiidae; genus Plasmodium; species Plasmodium billcollinsi. Next base: position 1,834,564 of record LT990241.1, read on the forward strand.
TATATATATACATATACATATATATATTAATTTATATTATATACCACATTATAAAAATCAAATAGGAAAAAAAAAAAGAAAGGAAAAGAAAATATATTATATATAATTATATCATTCATACACCGAAATATGGAATAGCTCATAATTTACGTACTTTTTAAGTACATATAATTATACGATTGTATTAGTAGAAAAAAAAAAAAAAAAAAAAAAAAAAAATTATATATAATAAGGTACTATATTTTCTTATAAATAAAACATAATATATATATATTTTTTAATTTTTATAAAGCGAAAAAGATGTATATTCAAAATTTTTTTTTTTTTTTTGTGAAGATAATATTTTATTTTTTTTTACTGGCATAATATTTTCATGCTATATTATTAATATATAATAAAAATCCTGGAATATGTATAAGAAAAAAAATGAAAAAAATAAGAACCACATAAATGTATATATATATATATATGTATACAATATTTTTAATTTTATTTTATATCATTAAATTTTGATGATCAAATAAATTAATTTTACATTGATTTTATTTTTTTTTTGGAAATTTTGTGTAAGAGTTATAAAAATATATATTTATTCATATAATTCTGAAGAGAAAAATAAGAAGAATTTAAAAATAATATATAAATATTAAGAAATAATACTTTTCTTTTGATTTACTATTTACATTGTTTGTAGACTATTATTATTAGTTAAATAAATATATATGTAGGTGTATTCTATTGAAAAAATATACAAAAGGGAATATGGAAGTTTTTATTGAAACCATATAAGAATATTTAAGGGTGATAAAAATTAATACATAATAATATACATTTTTCGTAGCACTTATTATTTAACTGGTATAATCTATGGTTTATAAAAGTATTATATATTTATTTTATTGATATTTATAAGAAATTATCATAATAGTTAAAAGGATAATCATTTTCTTAACACATAAATCAAAGAAGACAACATTAAAAGAAGTATAAATTACGAATTTATTTTTATATAATACTCCTAAAAATGAATGCTTCTGAAAATAATTATGTGGATTTAGAACCATTTAACTCTATATTAGACCGAAAATACTTTCCATATTTTTTTTTCCTATTTGAAATATATTCTTTTATAAGTATTTTTTGTTTATTTGATTATAATAAGGTAAACAGAACAAAACAAAGTATTAAAACGAACCTTATTTTATGTTTTATAGCATCTATTAATATAGGGCTTTCCATTTATTTTTTATTGTTATATTTTGATGTTTGTATTTGAAAATATTCACTATAATGCATTAGAAGTGAATAAAAATTTTATTTTATTTTTATGTGTATTTTTTTTTTTTTTTTTTATGTAGACATATATATATTACTAATTTATCATATTTGTGCATAATTTCTTTTAGTAAAAAGATAAACATGGAAAAAAATAAAATATATATATATATATATATATTTATATATTTATTTATTATGTAAAATAAAATATTTTATAAGTGTTATTTTAAAAGACCCTCAAAATTTTTAATATGGAAAAATTAAATAGTAGTTTATTATAAATTTGTTATATGGTAATCCATTCTTGGAAACACATATATAAAATGAAATAATAAAATAATACATATATCATAGAAAAAAGGGAAAAGTAAAGATCATAATGTATATTCATTAAATACAAATTATCATATTAATTTCTATATATATAAAATAGAATTAAATAAATAATCATAATAAATATAATATTGTAATGTAGCATAAATCAAAATACATATTATATGTATTATCAATCTTAAAAACAACAGAAAATTTTCTTAAAGTCTCCTAGTCTTCTTTTGTAATATATTGCTGTTCCATCCTAAAAAAATTAATAAAATGAAAAAGAAAAAAATTATAAAAAATTATTATTGCATAGATAATGCTTAAATATATATATATATATATATATGTATATAAAATAAATATAATAAAAATATTTTGAATTTTTAAATTGGTTATACCTTCAAGTACTCAATACGATATTTTAAATTATCTTTTCTTGTTGGTTTTTGTGAATAAATTATGTTACCATTAAAGAAACTAGGAGTTTCCTCGTAAGTAACATTTGATGAATCTAACAATTCCCTAACCTTCTCATGCGTCATATGATCACCATAAAAATGTTTACTTTCCATTATTAAAAAAAAGTATGATTCTTAATTTATGTATATATAAATAGACAAGAAGAAAGCTTTTACAGAGAAAAAAAATAATATATTTTAAACAAATACATAAATAATCTTATTGTTATTCCTAAATTAATTTCATAAATACATAAATTTAAATATCGATATTTGTAATTATAAAACGATTTTTTAAGGAAAATAAGGGATTTCAGTAATAATATTTTTATTAATAATAAGAATGCTTATAAATATGTTTCATTCTATTATATCATTATTGTTTTTATTACATATATATATATATATATATATTTATATTTATTTATTTATTATTATTTTTTTTTTAATATTCCAAAATATCATTATATTATCAAATGGCTTTCTAGTTAGCTATTTTGGTGTAGACTAAAAAAAAAAAAAAAAAAAAAAAAAAAAATAATATGTCTATATAAAAGTTGGTCATGCAAAAAGAGAAAAAATAAAAGAACCATTTGATAAAAATTATAAAATATATTCTGAACGTTCATATATATATATATATATATATATATATATATATATATTTATTTATTTATTTATTTATTTTTATTTTTGTGATATATTGCAAATTAGCTATTCATGTAATTTATTAAGCTAATATTAAAATAGATACATTATAATATATATATATATATATATATATATATATATATATATATGTTTCTTTTTATTCCACATATTTTTTGTTCCTTTATATTGTATATATATATATATATATATATATTTTTTGTTATTATTTTTTTATTATTCATAAAAACAGTTGGACACACATTATCAAAACTCACATATGGTAGTTATATAAAAAAAAAATATATATATAACAGATATGTGCAAACTTAAAAAACATGTTAAACGTTATTACAACATAGTTAATGATTTTTTTTTTATCATATGAAAATAATATATTGTGGTGGTAAGTTTGGGGTTATACTTATATAATTATCTTCATTTAGAAATTTACTTTGTGTTCAATATTTTTTAGATATCCCTTAATTATTTTTTATATAAAAAAATAGAAACTATTTTCTCTACTTATATGTGTGCAACAAATAAACTTTTCCCCATAGAGACTGGATGAAGGGGCCATTTAAATATATAAAATAAAATAAAAGAAAATAAAAGAACATAACACAACATAATACACATATAAAAAACCAATATATCATAAGGTGAATATACTCTTATATATTCCATTTGATATGAATTATATATTTTTATTTTTCTCCTTATAATGGTAAGGTATAAACTGGAATTACTTTATTTATTTATTTATTTATTATTTATTATTTTTTTTTTTCTCATTTTATATTATATCTAGATATACTGTAAACGTTCTTTTTTATTTTAAGAACTACCCAGAAAATGTGTTTTTATATATTATACCTCATGTTAAAAAATTATATAAAATTTAATAACATGTTTTTTTCTATTTTTTGTAGAATTAATATATATATATATATATATATATATATATATATATATATTTACATATATAACATTTCGAAAAGTATATGGAAAATTAAAATTCCATACAATTTATTTTGTTTGAATTTTTAATATTTAATAGAACAATCCTTTTTTTTTTCATTTTTTTTTTTTAATTTACTCTAGTACAAAATCTCAAAAATTTTTAAATAATTAATTTTTTTTTTATTATTATGAAAAATATATTTATTTCATAATTTTATTATTTTTTTAATTAAATGATAGAATCATACAGTACATATTTTTTCAACCTTTTTATAATATATATATATATATATATATTAGAACAAATAAAATATTATTTAATAATTAGATTAGATATAGAAAATTTTTAATTTTAAATAATATATATATATATATATATATATTTATATTTATATTTATTTAATTATATATAGATGTGTACTTAATTGTAATGTGTTCAAATTTTAAAATATATAACGACGCATGAATAATTTTTAACATTTATAAAATATTATAATTTATGAGTAGAGTAAAAATTATTCCACTATTTGATATTATAAGAGTAAAAAAAAAAAAAAAAAATAGGTACGTATATATTTTTTTAAATATGTATATATAAAGAATTTTTATTATAGTAAAAAAATGAAAGTTACTATATGAAAAAATGTTTAGTGAGTAATCATTAATATTGTTCTAACACTAATTTTTTGTACAAAATATGTAAATAAATAAATATATATATATATATATATATATATATATATATATATATATATATATATATATATATATTTATATGTATATATTTATATATGTGTAGTATTAAGGAAAATAATGTTTCCCAGTTTTAATAATCCATATTTTAATATAAATAAAAAATGTCTAGAGAAAGAAAATAGGATTGATATGAATCCAAATAAAGTAGAGGGAACAGAAGTAACTAATGAACTATATCTTCAATTTCAAAATGAAATAAATATATTCATAAATTGCATAAATGGACATGAAAAAAAAAATAAAGAAATTAATTATGTAGAAACCTCCCATGTAATGGCTGGTTCTGAAGACGAATTCATTTTTTATTTAAGAAATATACAAGATGACCAAAAGAAGGAAAAGAATATAAAAGAAAAACAATTACATAGTTACAACATTAATTATGGTGAGTATAATAAGAATTATACAACAACACAACATAAATGGAAGGAAGGTGAAATAGAGAAAAAAAAAAAAAAAAAAAAAAAAAATTATAGTTCTAATTTTATGGAAAAAAATAATATAAATAAAAATAATGAAAATATAATTTTCGAAAATATGTTAAATAAAAATGAAAAAATTTTAAATCACAAAATTTCAGAAATAATAGAATTTGGAAAAAAAAGAAATGATTCCAATATATACAATCGTGGAAATAGAAATAATTATACTTATTTAAAAAATTATAATTTAAAGGGTTATGAGAATGGATATATGAATATATCTAACAATTATAATGAGCTTAATAATAACAATATATATAATTGTGATGAGGAAGATGATATATGGAATACATTTATGTTTAGTAGAAATGATTCAAAGGACTCAAAAATGATTATAGCTAATTTTGTAAATAAAATAAGAGATAGCAAGCAAGAACAAAATAATGAAGATATGACTTTACCAGATATGACGCTTAAAAAATATACACATGAAAAAAAAAAAAAAAAATATTCATACAAAAGTATAGACAATAATTATACTACTACACATTTAAATTTTAAGAACATAAATATGGAGAACGAACAAAAGATATCCTTCTCAACATATAATAACCAATCAAATGTTTTTAAAGAATATGAAAAGATAGTTAAAAAAAATGAAAAAATACTCATATTATTATATAAAATTATTTATAAATTAAACATATTTGATATTAATAAAAAATTTAATAAAAAAATAGAAGATGTAGTTAATATATATATAATAAAAGTAAACAATATTATTAGTACATATAAATTATTATTACAACATGATAATATTCAAAGAAGAAAACTGCTTGAATATTATTTCAAAAAGAATGAAATAATGTTGTTGAAAAATATACTAAAATATATAATTCAACTAATGAGTGAAATTAAACATCAATATAGTGCAATTAAAAAACAAATAAAAAAAAAAATTATGGAAATACAAAAGATAGCTTCTTAAAATTGAGATACATATATCATGCTGGATTTTTTTTTGTTATATTTAACAGGCTTCCAAAAATAAAAGAAAAATGAAATGAAACAAAATGACACAAAATAAAAATTTGTACAAAACGTATAAACGTAAACAAGAATAATATTGGAAGAAATTTCCTTTTTATATTCTTTTAAACGTCTTATTTATTATTTTATTTTATTTTATTTTATTTTTTTTTTTTCGTTTTAACTCTGATGGGTAATATACTCATAAAAGCTTATATTTTATAAGAAATAAAGAATTTATAAACTTTATAAATAATAATTTTTTTAAGTGAATTATAATTAATATAATAACTAATACTTCAAAATGTGTGAAAATATAAGACAAATAAATAAATAAACACAAATGTATATATATATATATATATATATATATATATATCAGCAGCAATTATATCTATGTGTTTGTATATATTAACAATTAAAAAAAAAAAGCAAAAAAAAAAAAAAAAAAAAATATATATATATGAGTTTATTATTTATAACTTAAAACAAAAAAAAAATAAAATAAAATAAAATAAATAAATAAATAAAATAAATTAACATATGTACATAATATGAGAATTACAATGTGACATGATGAAAAAAATAAAAATTTAATTAAACTTTTTTTGGAATTCAAAAAAAAAATTTTGGGCAATATAAAAAAAAATACAATAAAAAATGATCCACATAAAATTTTGTTATCTTATTTATATATTTATTTTAATCTGTAACATTTTATATGTGTACTTTTTTCAAAAAATAAAAAAAATAAGGTGATTAAACATTTAAGTCATTTCTCCAATAAGCTCTTTTAATTCTTCGTCGTCAGACTATACAAGGAAAAAAATTTTACATGAGTAAATATTAAGAAAAAAAATAAAACATACAATTAATAATAATATATATATATATATATATATATAAATGTGTAACATCATTTTATTGTACCTCTTCGTTAAAGTTTACATTTTGTCTTTCCTTATTTGGAACATTAATATTTTCTAAGAATGATAAAAAAAAAAAAAAAAAAAAATTATATAAGATATACATATAAATAATGATAGGTTTATACGACATAAACATAACAATAAAATTCTTCTTACCATTTGGTATTGCGGGTATATTATTAACTTTAGCACCTGAAAAATATTTAGAAAAAAAAAAAGAAAAAAAAAAAAAAAAAAAAAAAAAAAAAACATGTATATACATATATATATATAATATACATTATATTTTTATGCTTATTATAATAATTTTACTCAATTTTTCTTCCAAGCTTTGCTCTTTCAATAAATTGAGTTCCTTATCGATTTCGTCCTAAAAAATAAAATATATAACATATATATATATATATATGATGAACATATTAATTGCTAATTATTAAAAAAAATAATGAAAAAAAAAAACACAATATCATTTTGTTTATATATAATAAATATATCATTACATCATCTACGTTATTTATGAGGTTGAAACTTAAGGCTTGGTTAATTTCTTCTTGCATATCTTTATTTTCTTGTATTGTGTCAATAATTTTTTCCACTTTTTGTGGATTACTATAAAGAGAAAAATATATATATGTATATGTATGTAAAGTATTCCATTCATATATTTAATGATAATGTATTATTTTTATATAATGGTAATCAACACAATATATATGGTATATATTATTATTATTATATCTTATGGCTTTGTTATAACTCATAAAAACATATAACAAATATATATATATATATATATATATATTTATATTTATATTTATTTATTTATTTTATATATATATTTTTTTTTTCCTACATTTCATTGTTAAGCTTTTTGTGTGTATTAGCTGCATAGGACAATGCACTAACTGCAATTTTATGTAAATGCATATTTTCTAAATTTATCATATTATCTTCTAAAGTTAATCTATTATTTAAAATATTTTCTATTTCTTGTTCATACAATTTTTTTCGTTTCAATAATATTTTGGCACTGTTCATTTGATTATTTTGAACTTTCTGTTTTGCCTCAATTTCCAGTTGCTAAAAAAATAATAAAACATAAACATAAATTAAATATATGGGTATCAAATTATTTAATGGACTTAGATTAAATATATTCATATTTAATGTTACACATATATATATATATATATATATATATATGTATATTCATACAAAGTATACTATTTCTTTTTAAATTGATCTATTAAAAAATATCAACTTGTTTACCTTAATTTTTTTCTCCACTTGTACTTGCTTCTTTTCTAAAGCATCTATTGCTTCCCTATTTTTTAAAATAGCTTTGTATATTTCATCCTAACATCATAAAAAAAATATAAAAAGAATAATAATTTTTATAATAATAAGTAAATAAATAAATATATATATATATATATATATATATATAATACAGAATAGGATAAAACAAAAATGTAAGCAATAATATTAACTACACTTACATTGTTCTTTTTTTTATTATCACTATATTCAGGACTATTTTTTTTTTTGGAAAACCAAAATCTCATTTTAAAATACGACAAACAAATGTATAAATAAATATTCGCGTACTTATATAATATTACGATGGAGAAAATATTTAAAAGAAGGGGAAACAAAGAAACACATCCAAAAAAAAGAAAAGAAAATTGAAATATAAAATAAATATATAAAAAGAAATATATATATATATATATATATATAATATGTATTATGTTTATGTAACCGTTTATTATATGTTAAAAATTATATATTTTATTTTTTACAAAAAAAAAAAAAATAATAAAATATATATGAATAAAAATGTGCATGGTTTTTTTATACATACATTTTCTTTATTTATTTCAACCAAAATAGTAACGTATTTTTTTTCTTTCAAAAAAAAAAAAATAAAATTCCCCCTTTTTTTTTTTTTTTTTTTTTTTTTTTTGTCGATACATTATTTTAGGATGAAAAAAAAAAAAAAACATTTGAATTAAAATATTATGTGATTCAAAAAGGAAAATATAAATGTAACATTTGTATATTTATATTTTAAGAATAATTGAAAAACATTTACATAAATAATATATATATATATATATATATATATATATGTATGTATCTTTAATGTGAATATTTACTTTTTACTTTTATTCTTTTTTATTTAAAATGCTATATTATATTTGTACATGTTTTTTATTTATTTCATGATCATAGGAGGTCGCTCTTTTCATGGCAACACGCTTCAAAGCCAAATAGTTTAATAAAAATAAATTAAAAAAAAAAATAAAATACAAATAAAAATTAACAACGAATTTTATTTTTTTTACAATATTGTAAATACCAATTGTTTATCTTATTATTCTATAATATATTTTTTAAAAATTTAAGACAAATAAAATAAAAATAGACATGGAGAAAATATGGATTATTTTATATTAAATAAGAAGTTTATTCAACTTTGAATATTTATTAAAAGTTATGAAATATTCAAGAATTTTTTATGAGCTTAATAACTTAACCTTGTTAAAAATACAACATACTAAGATAAGTGGTTTGGTCATATTACACATACAATATAATTTTAAATGTCTATATTTTTTCTTATATATAAAAAAATAGAAAAGAAAAAAAACATATATATATATATATATATATATAGATAGATAAAGAAAATCTACACAAAAAAAGTAATTCTATAATATTTATAAATTATTTATGATATATTTAATACCAGTGATATTATAAACATAATTGGTCTTATCATAAGAATTCAAAAAATTCTTTTAAAACAAACAAAATAATTGCATCAGTAGGCTGGTTCAAAAAACATAAAATATACCTATATATTTTTTGCACGTTATTTTTTCATAATTTAATTTCAAAATGAGAAAAGAAATAAAGAAAAATAATAACTTACATTAATTATTCTTGTAACATACATATATACATATCACCTAGATAATTCACTCTATCAAATAAAAATATAAATAAATAAATAAATAAATATATATATATATATATATATATATTGTCCGCTTTCTATAATTACAAAGATGGCTATTTAAAAATAATATCTTTCATATAAGTATATAATTTCAAAAAAAAAAAAAATTCTGATTGTTTTTTTAATACATGTATTTTTCCTTTTTTACAACATTGTGTATTAAAATTTATCATTTTACTCATTTGACGGTTTCATTTTTTCATTTAATTTGTGTGCAAAGGATAATAGAATCATTGAAAAAAAAGTGTATTCATCAAATATATATTAATAATATAATTCCTCTTATATAATGATGCATAAATATATATATATATATAATATTTTTTTATATAGAGGCCGTGCAAGTATTTGCATCGTATTTTTTTTTTTGAAAAAATGTATTTAAATACCATCAAAAAAATAAAACAAATTTTTTTAGTATTTTCACGAAAATAATATCATATATATAAACAAAAACTATGATATTAATTATTTTTAATATATATATATATAATAATATATCTTATAAAAGTATACAAGTACAAAATACATGTATTACTCATAATATTTGTATTATAATACTATGTACTTATAAAAATTTTATATTTTCCAAATTTCTTTTATATATATATATATATATATATATATATATATAATATATTATTACTAAATATATATTTTTATTTTTTTATTAGGAATTTTGATGGGTAAAAATATATATACTATATATTATATAGATAATAAATAAAATATTTTTTTATATATATTTTATATATATATATATATATATATATATACTTGCAGAAAAAATGAAAAAATAAAAAATATTTACATATAAAAAAAATATATATATAAAAATATATGTAATATTATAATTATATATATATATATATATGAAAAAACATAAAGCTAAATTTTTTTTTTTTTTTTTTTGTGATGTTCGCATTTTTTTTTTTTTTTTTCAATTTATCGACCAATAAAAGCATGCAAAAAAAAAAAAAAAAAAAAAAATTTTTTTTTTTTTAAAACATTAAAAAATTATATATGTATAATATATAATATATATATATATAAAAAAGTATAATAAATATATAATTATATATAAATATAAAAGATATATAATTAATTATACCCCAAAACATAAAAAAACATTTTTTTAAAATTATATAAAATATACATATAATACATATAAGTAATATATATATTATATATATATATTATATGTATATAAATATTTAATTAAAAAGAAAAAAAAATTTATATAAATTTTATATATATATAAAATTATATAATATATTTATATATAATAATAATAATCATTCCATCGCATATTATTTTAAAAAATATAAATTAATTAAAAAATATATATATTTTATTATATATAAAATAATATATATATAATATATAATATAATAAATATGAATAATATATAATATATATAAATTTATTTAAAATTGTATAACAAATTAAAAGAAAAATTTTTTTTTTTTTTTTTCTGATCAATATAATCCATCCGTTGAAAATTTTTTTTTATTTTTTATACATAAATATATTTTACATATATTTTTCTTTCTTAATTTAATATTATAAAAAATTTATATAATATTTTTCCTTTTTTCTTTTTACTTTTTTTTTTCTTTTTATTTTTTTTATTAAATTAAAATATATATATATATATATATATATATATATTTATAAAAAAAAAAAAAAAATAATAATTATATTTATATTTTAATTTTTATATACATAAAATATTATATATTTATATATATATATATAAAACCTTCTACTTTTGTTGTTTTCTTCTTTTTTTTAATTTTTAAATTAAATTAACTCTTATTTTTTTTTTTTAATAAATTTATCCTTTTCGTCTTAATAAATCTTGATGAACCTCGCTATACAGAATCTTGGTATTAATGACCCCTTTACAAATGAAAATATTGTCGATAAGGGGAATGGTAAATCCAACGCGACGAATTTAATACGTAAGATTTATTAAATAATTAAAAAAATATATATATTTACCTATACATTTTATGTATATATTTTATAATTTTTCTTTTTTTATATTTCAAAGCATGGTGATATAGCTCGCCATCATATATATTAAAAAAGCCATTACATTTATCCCCCATCATAATTTTTCATGTTTATATATGAAATATATATATGTATGGATATGTAGATATATGCATTATAAGAATTATATGTTATTGGCTTTAAGAATAATAATATAATATGAAAAATGAAAAGCAATATACATAAATCCATTATATATGTTTATATATATATATATATATATATATGTAACATGTAAGATATATATTTATATAATATTTTTTAACTACAGATATTAGAAATCAACAAAGAAATGGTAGAAAAAGTGTTACTACAGTACAAGGATTAGGAAAAACATTTGATTTGAAAAAGATGGTTAGAGCCTTAAAAAAGGTAATTCTATATACATTAAAAGTAAATTTTTTTTTGTGTATTGAAAAAAAATATGCATCTTATGAATAAAAGAAAAAAAAAAAAAAACGCAATATATACATATATACATTTAGTTTATTTATGCATATATTTACATTTATAACCCCTACATGCATATATATATATATATATATATTTTATATTGTGTGTCTTTTAAATTATTTAGGAATTTAATTGTAATGGAACAATTATTGAAGATATTGAGCATGGTTCAATTATTCAACTTCAAGGCGATAAAAGAAACAACGTTAAAGAGTTTCTAATAAGAGAAGGAATTTGCGCATTAGAGCACATACGTATACACGGTGCTTAATTGTATATATAAATAATGTTGTTTATTTATTTTTTATACATATATATATATAATATTATTTTAACATTATTGAAAAAAAATAAATAAAAAAAAAACCAAAAAAAAAAAAAAAAAAAAAAAAAAAAAAAAAAAAAACTTGGATACCTCGAATGAATTAACCGAAACAAATAAGTATAGTATAACTATGGAATAAATACCATTTCTAATACATTAATATAAACCTGTTTAATTATACCAAAAAATTGTTCACATAATTACAATTAAAAACCTTTATATATTTTTTTTTATTTATAATAAACAGAATAATTGTATATATATATATATATATATATATATATATTCATAAATATAAAATATGTTAAAAAAGTAGTGAAACAGTACAATATTTATGCCTATTACTAAATATTACTTATTTATAACAATATATATTTATATACATATATAAAGAGTGTGGGGATTAATAATTTATGCAATTATTTTTTATTTTTATTTTTTTTTTTAAACATTTTTTTTTTTTTTTACTACCAAAATTAGAAGATATATATATATATATATATATATATATATATATTTAAAGAGAAAACAATGTGTACAATTTTTATGTATTTATATGATATGTACTAATTGTATGCATATTAGAAAAATTGTTTCATAACTAGCCAAAAAAAAAAAAAAAAAAAGAAAGGGGAAAAAAAAAAAAAAAAATTAAATATCATGTACGAAGAAAAAATTAAGAAGAAATTAATATCTTTTGGAAAATGTATATAAATGTATAGTAAATATATATACACTTTTAAGTGTATTATATCATTTATTTTTATGTATTGTATATATGTATATAATGTATATGTAATATTCCTTTTTTTCTTTTTTCTTTTTTTCTTTTTTTCTTTTTTTCTTTTTTTTTTTTACTCAATAAATATATATCTTTATGTCTTTTTTTTTTTTTTTTTTTTTTTCTTATTCATTTACTTTTGAAATTTTTTATGAAATAATAGTGTTAACATCATTATTTTTCTTATTATATGTATAATATATGTATATGCATTCATTAATGTAACATAAGAAGTATTGAGAGATGCATGAAGAAACTGTAAAAACAAATAAACTTTATTTTGGAAAAAGAGGAAAAAATGAAAAAATAAGAAATGATGGCTAAAAAAAAAAGAAAAAATAATAAAGAAATAAAAATATTATAATATATAATAATTTCAATTATTTTTAAAATAAAAAGAAAAGAAAATTTCTACTATATTTTTTCTAAATTATTAAAAATTATTTATGTTTTAAGGGTGAATGTAAACATATAATGCGTGTGTATTAAACATATATAAGAATGAAAAACGAAGTTAAAAATTAAATATATGTATATATATATTTAACCTTATTAATAAACATATATAATAGAATTGAAAAAGTAACGCTAATCTGCATATTTTGATGTAGAATTATATTTAACTCATTATATATATATATATATATACATATATATGTATATTATAAATGGACATTTAATTACAATAGATTTGTTAAAATGAGCATAAAATATTATTTATTTTTTACACTATTTAATTTAATTCAATTCATAATTTTATTTATATATTAATATATCTTTAAAAACATCATTAGAAACACTTCTTAAATACAATTGGATTTGTAAAAAAGATTTGCTATATAAACTTTTTTTTTTTCTTTTCATATATTATCAATCTTCTATAATTCGTTTTTCAATGTATAATATATTCAATAATGAGAACAAAATAACACACCTTTTTGGTTGTACTTAAATTTCTTTTTTTTTTTTTAATTATAAATCTACAAAATAAATAATATGAAGTAATAAGAAAAATTGAAATGTTATTTTGGTTAAGAATATGAATATATATACATAAATATATTAAAAAAAAATTCTTTTTTTATTTTATCATTTTTGTAAAACATTGAGTTAAGTATTATATGGGTCCTTTAAAGGTAGCCCTATAGAAATTTAGGTAAAAAAAAAAAAAAAAAAAAAAAAATATATATAAATAAATATATATATATATATATATATATATAGAATAATATAAGAGTATGTATAAATTTTAATTAATATTTAAATATATTTTTTTATTTTCTCAAATTTTATGTTATTTATTTTTATTATTTTATCTTTTTAATTTTTTGTGTGCACACAACTATGAGTTTTTCTTGAGAACAGTGCAAAAAAAAAAAAAAAAAAAAAAAAAAAATTGTTCTCTTTCAATCTTGCGTGTAAGGTTTTTATATCTGTAATTATGGGTTAAATTATAATATTAATTTGTTGTTTATTATATATATATATATATATATTAATAAATAAAAAAAAAAGAAAAAAAAAATGGACCTTTTATTAATAATTAACCATGAACAGACATATATATAAATATATATTATATTATACATATAGGTAAAAAGAAAAAAAGAACAATATATTATGGTTTGTTCCTGATTTCCACTTTTTTTTTTTTTTTTCATTTTTTTAAAGATAAAATATAAATATGTACTTATATATTTTAAGTTTTAATTATATGATATGATAAAATTTTAAGAATAAAAAATTAAATGATTTATATTTAAGGGGACATGTAAAAATAACCACAGAACAGAAAATCTTATGGACAAAAAATACATATATACATATATATATATATATATATAACCTTCTACACACAAAAATATAATATGAAGGTATTTATTTTTTTTTGCTCTCAAAAAATTATCAGTATTATAAAATAAAAAAAAAAATAAAATAAATAATAAAAAAATTGATATATTGTACCATGTGGTATGATAATGAACGAATTGTAGAAGAAGAAGGAATTAGTAGATTATTAGTTGGAAGAACTTTTGCATATTTCCCAAAATATACAGATGGTAAAAATAATAGTATAAGTAGTGAAAATAAAGAGATTTTAGATAGTATAGATAATGTAAAATATGATAATAAAGAATATGTATTGATAACACAAAGATTAGGTAGAACAATAATACCATTAAACCCTGAATTATTGGCTCAATCTACATTTGATCAAGATATTATTGATGGATATTTAAATGAAATACATAAAAATGTACACACTTATTCTATACTAACAGAATATTCATTTCTTATGAATGAAATACCAAGAAATTTTTATTGTTTACCACAAATAAATAATTTATTAATATGGGATGTTTTTATAATGTTATATAGTACTGTATATAAAAATGCAAAATTAAAATTACAAATACGTTTAAGTCACAATTATCCAAATACATGTCCAGAAGTATTTTTTATAACACCCATCTTTCATCCTTTAGTTAATATTCAAACAGGAAAATTAAATTTAGGCACTAGTCTCTCGAACTGGGATCCTAGTTGCCATTATATGTCTCTTATATTTTTATATATAAAAAAACTTTTTTATTTACAAGAAGAATATAATAAAGAAACGGTTGAAAATCAAGAAGCGCTTTTTTTATTAAACAATGATAAAGATGAATTTATTAAAAATGTTCAAAAATATATAAATCAGGGTAATAAAAAAATATATGATCATATGGAAAATTGTATGTTTAATTTTAATCAAAAGGTAGAACATACTGAAATAAAGGATAAGTTGGAAAATATTAAGACTGATCAGGTATGTGCTAGAAAGGCTGAGGCTTTTGTACACTGGTTGATAAATGAATACTCGATGGAAGACACAAAAGGAGATGACACCAATATAAATGCAGATAATAACAGTATAAATGCAGATAATAACAGTATAAATGCAGATAATAACAGTATAAATGCAGATAATAACAGTATAAATGCAGATGACACCAATATAAATGCAGATGACACCAATAAGGAAAACATAAAAAGGGATGATACGAATGAAGAATACAATCAAAATTATAATATAAGTGTTGAAAAACATTCAATGGATAATTATATAAATAATGTTAATACAAATGAATAAAAAAAATAAAATGAATAAATAAGAATTACATATTACAGAAAAAATTACTTGGATGTTAAAATAACATAAACAAAAAAAAAAATAATAATAATAATAATAAATACATAAATGCATATATATATATATATATATATATATATATATATATATATATATATATATATGAAAACATTTTTATTTATTTATTTTTCAAAATTGTAACAAATATATTTTTAAAATTACTTAAAACGCAGTTTAATATACACATCAAAAAAAAAAAGGAATTGATATCAGAT
Organism: Plasmodium billcollinsi; assembly: GCA_900257145.2. NCBI lineage: Eukaryota > Apicomplexa > Aconoidasida > Haemosporida > Plasmodiidae > Plasmodium > Plasmodium billcollinsi. The sequence goes on from LT990241.1 coordinate 1,851,418, forward strand.
TATATTCTGTTACAATAATGAACACTTTTTTTTTTCTTTTATAACATTTTTAAAAAAATACATCAAATATTATTTTTATTCTGAAAATATTGTAGATATGATAAGTATAATAATAATACACACGTATTTAACATATTTGTAAAACCATACATTTAATAATGGAAAATGAGAATGTTATAATGAAGGTTGCCACAATGCTATATTTAAGCAGCCTAAAAAAAAAAAACAAAATAAAAATAAATAAATAAATATACATATATATATATATATATATATATATATTATTCCATGTATGATGTGTTTCTTTGTCGTATTTTACTAGAAGCCAGGACGGAGCACTTCGGATTAAAACTAACATTGTTGGGAGGACCTACAAAATAATATTAAAGTATATAAAAAAGGTGATTTATAAAAAAAATTATACATACATATATGTATGTATTTACTTGTTATGATTTTTTATATTTATAATTTGGTGAGTATATTTCTATTACCTTCATGTCCATATAAAGTTGTTACATGGTTTCCTCCTTCAGACCAAATATGAATGCCCGCATCTTTTCCCCCTTAAAAATGTGTACATAAAAGGAATATATATATATATATATATATATATATATATAAACATATTGTTATTTTTTATTTTATTTGTTCGATAATTGCTCATTTTATTCTTACCACACATGACATAGTGACCGTCGGGTGTAATTGTTGGCATAAAGAACATATCATTCCTATTTTTCAAATGAACATTTTTTTCACTTGTATTATTTAATGTTTGTTGAAGTTTATGATTTGTTTGTGAATATGTATATTGGTTAATAATATCCATTGTTGTATCAGACATAACATATGGTTGATATGCTTGAACTGGATATTTATAAGTACAAATATAAGTACCTGTAATAGAATCTATTTTATAATGATTATTATAATTAGTAGAAATGATAATATATTTATTATCTGGAGTAAAAAATAGATTGGTTATAAATTCTTCATTTGTCATAATATTTTTCAAATCTATAATATTGTATTCTCCACGATCATACATTAATAAATCATAAAAATGAATTTCTCTTTTACCATAGGATGCTATAAATATATGACCTTCATTATCAAAACAAGACACTGGTCTTACAAAATTTGACTTATAAAGAATTAATGGGGAGTCACAATTAAAATAATATAACTTTATATGTCCATCATCTGAATTAACAAGCATTAATTTTTTATTATAATTAATACATATACCATTTAATTCACATATATTTCCAATTTGTGGTAATGATTTTATATATTTATTTTCTTTTATGTCCCAAAAACGTAAAAATTGTTTATGTTCCGTATTATTAGATTTTGTGGAACATATAATTACCTCGTTTGTATTGTTCAGAAAACGAACAACATCCACACCAGATTTTTTACTATATAAAGTTTTTATATTATTACCTTTTATTAAACTATATAATGTAATTGAATCATTACCATTTGAAGCTAATAATAATTCCCCGTCACAACTCCATGATATATTTTTTGTTATCGATTGCTTATACTTAAATGCTCTTATTACATTCAAATTTTTTATTGCATCATCCGTTAATTTTATTTTTTTATAAAGTATTGAATTCATTATATATATATATATGAAACATATATTCCTTTTTTCTTTTTTTCGTCTTGTACAATAAATTGTATATGAGAAAAAAAGTACATGCACAAAATGTATGTTTCTTTTTCAATATATATATATATATATATATATTTATTTATTTATGTATGTTCTATAATCCTTTAGTGATCCGATATTTTATTGTTTCTTTTTGAAACTTCATATATTTTGTGAGGTCATAAATTTTATCTTACAAAAAAAAAAAATTATTCAGAAATTTTATAACATTATTTTTATGAAATCATTGAATAAATATATATATTATCTAAATAAAAAATAAAATAAAATAAAATAAAAGAATAATATATTTATTTTATACATATGTATCTTTGTAATTTAAAAAAAAATTAAAAGAAAAACAATTAAAACTAAATGTTACATATATAAATAATAAATTTGGGCATACATATATAAGCATATATATTATATATATATATATATATATATATATTAATTATTATCTGGGAATCTTTGAACACAGAAAAATATTTTTTTAAATGTATTAATAAAAAAAAAAAAATTTTAACATTATAGAGAAAGTGTTATAGAGAGAAGTATATTTTTAAATGTATTAATAAAAAAGAAAAAAAATTTAATTTTGTGTATAAGAATAAATTTTAACATATCATATTTCCAATTTTTCATATATTCTACGTGTTTTATTTAAAGGAGTAAATATAAAATTATAATTATATGTTTTTTTTTTATTTTTAATAAGAGAGGTATTTTATAAAAGCACCCATATATTATATATATATATATATATATATATTGAAAGAATATATAAAAAAAATGAAAAAATAAAAAATAAACATATATATATATATATATGTATACATAATATGCATATATTAAAATTTCCTTTTTAAGTTAAAACATACACATAAAATGAACAGCATATATATAAACGGGTTTTCTAGAAATAAAAAAAATATATATCAAGTATATGCCATATATATATTATGTGTTCTTTTTATATTATATGTATCACTTTGTAATTAATTTTTTTGGACGATGACAATTTTTTTTTTTTGTGATGATTTTTTAGAAGATGGTTCTTCTATAAAACCTTTAAATAGATTACTTCCTTTTATATCTTTATATGATAAATTATTAATTTTCTTACCATAATGTGGTTCATCGAAATTATAATTACCTTTTCCGATGAGATCATGTTTTCTTTTTTCATACAAATATCTCGCAATGTTACTATCTTCGAGGTATTCTTTTTTATTCCTAATACTATCATCTATATGACTAAACGTGGAATCTAACAGAATATAAAAAAGTATGAAATGTAATATATGAAAAATATGAAACCATTTTTAAATACTACAAATATATTCATATAAATGTATGAGTAATATTTTTTTTGTATAAATAAAAAAGTTAAACACGAGATATATATTTTGTTATTTATTTTTTTTTTTTTAATATTCTGTTTGTTCAAATTATAAAATATATATAATGTTATTCTTTCATATTTTTAATTAATATATATTTTTTATTACCACTGTTTTCTTTACGATTAGCATGGACTTTTATGGTTCGCCTTTTCTTTTCTTGGTTATCATAAAAATCTAGTAAAAGGGAAAAATATAAACAAATAAAAAAAATAAAATAAGAAAAATAAAAAAGATAAAAAAGGTGAAATATATATATATATATATATTGTACATGTTATATATAGAAGTAATTTATATATATATATATATATATTGTATATTCTCCATATATTTTTAAACATTTATATTTTTACTTGATGTTTTTGAATAAATTTGATTTAAATCTAATTTTTCATCAAATTTATTTAAATATTTATTCTCTTTTATATTCTTATCATGTTCGTAATCATTTATTTCTTGTATTTTCTTTGATTTTATTTGTCTTTCATAATTATTCTCATCTAACGTTGCTTCCTTTCTTATTTTGTATTTATCTTCTATATCCTCTTTTTTTTTCTTTCTGTTTTTTTCCTCTTTTTCTTCTTTTTTATTCATTTTTTCATTCTTTATTATATCGTGCTCTTGTATTTCATCTATTTTTATAAGTTCTTGTTCTCTCATTTTTTTTTCTTCTCTTCTCATTTTTTTCTCTCTTCTCATTTTTTTCTCTCTTTTCATTTTTTCCTCTTCTCTCATTTTTTCCTCTTCCCTTATTTTTTCCTCTTCTCTCATTTTTTCCTCTTCTCTAATTTTTTCCTCTTCTCTCATTTTTTCCTCTTCTCTCATTTTTTCCTCTTCTCTCATTTTATCCTCTTCTCTCATTTTATCCTCTTTTCTCATTTTTTCCTCTTTTCTCATTTTTTCCTCTTCTCTCATTTTTTCATCTCCATTCATTTTTTCTTCCTCTCCCCTTCTGATTTTGTCTCTCCTTTCCTTTTTTTTCTTATTTTCCTTATCCTTTTGGATCATCCTTTTATAACTCTCTTCCATTTTGTTTCTTTCATTTTTTTTTTTCTCCAATTCATTAATTTTAAGCATATATGACATTTTCCTTTCTAACTTTTCATTTTCAAAAAGTTCTTTTTCCTTTTGTAATTTAATTTTTTCTTCAAGAAGTAGCTGTTTTTCCTTTTCTTCCCTACGAATTTTTTCCTGTTGAAATTGTTCTTTGTCTCTTTCTAATTTTTTAATATCTTCTTGTAGTTTTTTTTTTTCTTGTTCAAAATAAGCATTTGATTGTATTAATTTTTCAAACTCTAATTTATCCTGTTTTTTTTTTTCTTTACTTCTTTTTTTTTTAGTTCTAATATCATCACTTTTTTCATTTATTGTATATTTTTGCGGTTTTTTTACTTGTTGAAATTCATTGATGATAGTTTTTCCTTGTCTCAAATTATATATTTCATCTTGATTATTTTCCATATTATCTATCTCATTAAAAATATTTTCATTGTCATATATTTTATGATCTTCATAAATGTTTATACTCGGTTCGTTTTTTATAGAAACCTTTTTATTTACTACATTTCGTTTTTTCAAAGAGCTATATTTTTTATCCTTATCCAAATTATTTATAAATTCCTCTTTATCAAATGTATTTTTAGAAATATCATTTTTATCAAATGAATTTATTAAATCTGAAGATTTACTTACCTTTTTATCTGTTATGTGTTGATGATCTTCTTTTTCTTCATTATCTATATTGACATCTTTCAATTTAGTATTTTTAATTTTCTTATTTTTATAATCATCTTTTTCATTTTTTTTTTTTTGTGTATCTATATCGGTGTGGTCATCATGGAGCGTATCATCTAAATTTGTTGATGAAAATGCTCCTGTTTCTTCTACATCATCCATAGTTTTTATATCTATATTCTGATCATCTGAGCTCTTTTTCTTCTTTTGCGAGTTTTTTATTTCTGCCATCCTCTGCGCCTAAAAAAATTAAAAAATTAAAAAATTAAAAAATTAAAAAATAAAAAAATAAAAAAAACATATATATATATATATAACTTATATACGACATTCTACGTTTTATATGGAATATATTATATGTATCATATGATTTTTAAAAAATGTTTTTTTTTTTTTTTTTTTTCTAGGCAAATAAAAGGTCAAAAAAAATTTATATATTATTATTATTATTATATATATATATATATATATATCATTTATAATATATATATGTAGACACGCTTCTAATATTTTATACCTTCTCTTTTATTATCTCCATCTTACGTAACTCCCTTTGTGTAATTTTGACACATGTGATGATATATATATAACATGATATAAAATTTCCAGGAAGACTATACAAACAAACAGCAAGAGATAAACAGAGGGATCGATCTCTTGATTCTAAGATAGCTAATGTACTTATTAATTTATCAGATATAAATTTAGATTTGCATGTATTAAAATGATATGGGAATCCTAATAAACGATGACTTTGAGGTACCTTGTGATACAAGGCTTTTTTCCAATCTTCTATTTTAAGTTTAGCTAATAATACATCTTCTTTTCTAGATGTATTTAATTGATGTAATAATTCTAATCCTACTTGTAAGAAAATTTCTAGGGTTTCATCACGATTCCATCTAGTAGATAAATTTCTAGAGGCTCTATATATATTAATATTTTTTTCAATATTAATTCTTAAATCTTTAGCTATTTTATCTAGTTCCATATCTTCCATTTTATGTGTGAAACTTTTTATTGTAAAAGATGGTTGTAAATTATATTCAATAGATGAAAAAGGAAACCAAAAATCAAATTTCCAATAATCATACCAAATATTTAAAGGACTAGAATGTTGTAAATTAACATAAATATTTTTATGATTAAATATTAAATCAATAGTTTTATATGGTAAAGAAGGACCACCAATAGGTATATCATTTATTCTATTTTTAAATAATTGTTTTATATGTCTTTTAGTTTGTTCTTTAATATAGTTAATATCTGTATTATTTTCATATCTTTGTAGAAATCCATTTCTTAAATGAGATTTATATTTTGATTCTTTTAATTTTAGTTCTAATCCTTTTAATCTATTATGATCAAGAAATCTTTTTTTTAATATATATACATTACCAGTAGTAGTTTCCCAGAACTTCACAATTCCATAATTTTTTTCTTCGTTATATTCAAATGTAGCTACCCATGAATGTTTCTGTTTATCCCACAAGGTACCAAAACATACAAAGGATAAAACAGGAATACCTAAAAATAAGCTACACAATAATAAACTGTGATCTAAGGCATTTCCACCTTTTAATTGTAAAGTAAAGTCAGGAGTAAAAATAATATTTTCTTTTTTATGTATAAATGGTATGCATCTAACATAATGAAATATTGCATTCATAGATTCAGCGTAATATGGTGATTTAATACTAGTAATTAATGTAGGTAAAAAATGCTTTTCTTTTCTTTGATTTATCAATTCATAATTATAAAATCTGGATGAAGTGTTGACATCTGTACAATTTTCAGGTATAGACTTTATAGTTTTTAACACTTCTATATATAATTTTTTTAATTTATTATATTTTTCAGCTAATTTTATAGGGAAATTCATAGTAGTATTAAAAGATACTGGAGCTACAATTTTTTTTTGGTTAATACTATTTCCTAATATATCTGGATATGTCCATATACTAAAATGAATATTTGACATTCTTTGATCATCATGTAAGAAACATAATTTTTTACAACCTCTGTAAACAACTGTATCATAAGTAATCTTTACATTTGTTTCTAAATCTATATGTTCTAATTTTGTTTTATTTCTTCGAACATTTTTTTCATTAAAAAATATTTCATAAGGACTTATAGAAATACCACCAATATATACAATATCTTCTGATTTACCCCATACATCTATATATATAAGTCCTTTTTTACTAAGATTCTCATAATTTATATCATTCTTATTATTAAATCTTAGAGGAATAGAAATTTGACTATCATAATTTGGGCTCAATGTCTTCTTCATTAATCTTGTTCTCCTACTGGTTTCGTCAAATGATACTTCAACATATGTATCAAGTTCTTTTATATTATCAACAGTTATTATCTTATCAATATTAAATATATGTACAATTAAATACGGTTGTTTAGAATCAATATGATATATATCACCTCTTTGTCTATAACGAGGTACTCGATTAATTATTACTTTACCTTCGACTGTTCCTAATTTCCATTCATTTAATTTATTTTCCCATCCTTCATATTTTGCTTCTTTAATTAACCAAGATGGGGCTTCTAATTCGTGCATAACATATGGATAGTCTACAATACCTTTGAGGGAAATTTGACACGTACCAATTTCTCTAGCACTTTTTGCTGCCGACATGTCTTCTACTTTTATCTACAAAGGTTTAACATATAAACGATGAGAAATATATAAATAAATAAATAAATAAATATATATATATATATATATATATTATATTTTTTACATTTAAGTAGGATACGTCTAGGTCCCTCAAGGTACCCCTAAAATAAATTTCTCCTAGATTTTCCCATATAGGAAATCTAATACTTTTTTGTTCGATAGATATAATATTTAATCCCTCATGTCCTTTAGGAGTATGAGATAAGGTAATGGTCACTCTTGGATTAGGTAAATTAATATTTTGGAGGTTTTTATATGACATATCTTCATTTTCTTCAATATTCTGCATTAATGTTAAATTACGGACAAATAATTTTTCCAAATTTTTTATAGTTCTATCATTTTTATTTTTTCTCTGATCAGAATCGTCAGATATTGCTGTATTGAATGAAAGGTTTTTGTCTATATCATAATTCCTAACCTTTCTATAAATTTTTTTTTTATTACGTCTTTTAAAATTTTTACACATATGAGGGAAAATATTACAAGAAGTATCGTCTATATATCTTTTTTTTACATTATTTTTATTAGAAAGATAATTATAACTTTTTGCTTGGATATAAGAAGATGATAATAAATCACTAAATGACCAATTTAAAAATGATAATTCAAAATCATAAAGCTCTTGAAAATATAATTGAAAGTATAAACGGCATCGTTTAACTCTCGAATCTTTAATAAATTTATATAAAGTGGTTTCATTATATATTTCTCCAACAGCAAATGATAATAATGGTTCTTCATATATTCCTTCTAATTTGTTTAATGTAAATTGTTTATATTCCCATACTCTTATTCTTAATTTTTCATTCTCTAAATCTAAATAGGAACCTCTATATTCAAAAACGTTTCTAAAATTCATATTTTTTTTTTGTTCACTTGCTACATTTGTTACTACAGGTGTTCGCAAGCAGTTTTTTGTTTTACCCTTTGCATAAATTTTCATAGTGGACCCTCTCTTAGGAAAAAATTAAAAGAAAATAATAATAAATAATAAAAAATAATAACAAAAAAAGAATATAGACATATGACATAAAATATGTACATATATATATATATATATATATATATATATATATATATATATATATGTATTTATGTAGGACAATATTTGCAGTCAATTAGTTCTTATAATTTTACAAAGTAGTTTAAATTCATAATTATATATTTTCTATTTCCTTACTTGTATTCTACACTCTTCCCTGTTACCACCAAAATCAAAATCTACAAAAGCATTAAAATCATTATTCATATAATTTTGTATATGTAAATCCCATAAAATAACTTTCCATCTCCTAGGATAACCCCAATGCTTTTTCATATCCTCTGTATCTCCTCTTTCTTCTATGGGATTTTTTAATACTTGTAAAAATTCATCATAAGTATATTGAGGGGCTCCTAACATTTCATCAAAAAATGTTTTTTCATCTGCTTCAACAATTGAAGATTCATTAGCTAGTTGGGTATTTGGATCGTTATTTTCATTTATTTCTGCATTTTTTCCTTCCTCTTTTTCTGTATTACTATTACTAAGATTTACAATATTTTTAAATTTGTCTAGTATCATTATGTGATCTATACTATTATTAATCCTAATATAGTGTCACTTAATTATATATATATATATATTTATTTATTTATTAATATATATACTTTTATTATTACTTGTATCTACAAAAATATTTTTCAAAAGACAATAAAAATATTAAAAAAAGTAGTTCAAATGAAACATTATTAGGAACCTAAAAGGTTTAATTTTTTTTATATCACATTAAAAAATAAACAAAAAAAAAAAAAATATATATATATATATTATAAATATTATATATTAATAATACATATCGGAAGCGTATACATCTCTAAATTAAATATAGTTTTTAATTATAAAAAAAAATAATTATAAATATTACAAAATGTTTCTATTTTAGATGATAAATATATATATATATAGAGAGAGAGAGAAAGAGAGAGAAAACTACAACCATTTCAAATAGCACAAATATATAAAACAACAATACAAAAAAAAAAAAAAAAAAAAAAAAAAAAAGAAGCGAAAAAATATAAATAAATAAATATATATATATATATATATATATATATATATTTATTTATTTATTTGTTATGACAACTTTTCATTTCTTTTTTATTATTCTATAGTGAATGTACAATTTTAAAAACGATATTATATATAAACATCGGTAGTACACACATTTATGTACTTGATAAATAAATGATAGAGATATACATATATATATATATATATCACACATTATCATTTTTAAACAAATTATTTTAATTCTCCTTTTTGAAAATATTCTAAAAAATAGTGACGTACAGAAAAAAAAAAAATAATATAATAATATAATATATTATAAATAAAATAAACATATATATATATATATATATATATATATATGATTTATATGGAATATATATAAAATAAGTGAAAAATAACTTATAATATATAGGTTATATAAAACTATGATATATATTTCCCCAAGTTCTTATTCCCCCCTTTATAGAATAAAGACGTTTACAAATATGTATAAATAAAAACGTGTAATAATGCCATAATGTTTTAATTGTTTTTTTTTTTTATTTTTTTCTCTCTTTTCTTTGTATTTTCCATTAATAAAAAATTATTCATAATTTATTTGCATAATTTTAAATTATATATAAACTATACAGAATATACCAAACAAAAATATAAAAATAAAATAAATAAACAAATAAATAATAAAGATATTAAAAAAAATATACATATGCATACATACATACATACATATATACATGTGTATATATAAAAAAAAAAAAATAACGAAAAATATTGTTATACTACTTTTTCTAAATAAAAAAATATTGAAATAGACAATTTAAAAATATATGGAAAGTGTACTGTTAATTATGTATATTTGGCATGTACAAAAAAAAAAAAAAAAATAAATAAATTAAAAAAAAATAAGATATATACAAACAAAAATTAAAATATTAAAATAATATATTAAAAAATTAGATATATATATATATATATATATATATATATATATATATATATATATATATGTAATATATTCCATATATACAACGTAGATATTTTTAAATTTTCTTATTTTGTGTAACAATATATTGTATAATTGAAAATATTATGGAGCATAATATAAAAATAAAATAAAAAAAGAAATATATATATATATATAACATACAAAAATGATTTTATAATTTAATACAAATACATATTTAAAGTATATATTTAAAAATTTTAAACAAATTAACAAAAAAAAAAAAAAAAATATTAATAAAATAAAAATATTTTATCATGTCATTTATTATGTTTTGTTTTCTTTCCTTCTTTCATATTTAATATGGTAGTATAAATAATTAACAGCACTCATAGTTACGCCTTCAATTTTATTGGCTTCATATAATGATTGGGGTTTATATTTATTTAGTTTTTCAATTTCTTCGTTTGATAGGTATGGGAAATTATTCCTACGGGGCAAGAAAAAAAAAAAAAAAAAAAAAAAAATGACAAATATGTATATAAATATATATATATATATATATATATATATATATTTATATATTTTTCTTTTTAATAATATTACCTGTCATATTTTAAATCGCTAGGAATAGCTAAATCAAAGTTGTTCTTAATTTTTCTTATTTCTTCAAACTGCTTTTTCAAATAAGACGAATATTTGACCTCTGCACAGGCTGTTTCTAATGTTGCTATATTTATTAATACATCTTCCAAATTAAAAAAAGATGGGTCACGCGTATAGATATCTTTATACATATCTAATAAGTATATATGCTTTGATAAATAATTTTTAAATTGTTCTTGATTATGTAAATTTTTTATTCCATGTAGTAAATCATTTAATGGATATTCCACTCCACTTTTTAATATATTATATAAAGATTTAATATTTTTATTAACATGATCTATGAAATATATATTATGGTCATTTTTAGAATTAAATAGTTTTGTATTAAGAGATAATTTATTTTCCTTATTTGAAATATTTTTTTCATTATCTATATGATTATATGTCTTTGAAACTTCATCATTTTGTTTGTTATAACTATTAGATGTTTCAAATTGTTTTTCCCTTATATTAGTTTCTACAGTATTAATATGATTATTATCATTTTTACTATATGTTAAATTATAATGATTTAATTTGTCTATATGTTGTAGTTCTTGACTTGTATGGTGTTTTATATTTTTACCTTTCGTTTCATTAATATATGTATTAGATTTGTTCCCATTCTCATATGTGGAACTTGGATTATCTTCATTTATTAGGATTTTTTTAAAAACATAAATAAGTTTATTTACAGAACTATATTTTTGCCTTAACATATATATCCTTTCCTTTGATACTATACCTAATTGATTAGCTTTAGGTGTTAGTCTAATATCACAATTATCCGGTCTAAGATATAATCTATATTCAGCTCTTGAGGTAAACATTCTATAGGGTTCTGTAATACCTTTATTAATTAAATCATGAATTAATACACCTATATAACTTTCATTTCTTTTAAGAATAAACTTATTGGCATCATAATTATTATTATAATCATTATTTTGATTATTGTTTTGATTATTATTATTATTATTACCCTTTTTACAATTTAGAGCTGCATTTATTCCTGCAATAATTCCTTGGCAAGCTGCTTCTTCATATCCTGTAGTACCACATATTTGTCCTGCTAGAAATAAACCTTTAACATTTTTTGTTTCTAAAGTATAATTTAAACATTTAGGATTAACATAATAATATTCAACATCATAGGCAGGAAAAACAATCTGTGCATTTTCTAATCCTTTTATTGAATTTATAATATCTTTTTGTATATGTATTGGATAAGCAGAACTTAAACCATTAGGATAAATTAATTTATTATTAAAACCTTCTGGTTCTAACCATATGATATGTTTTTTTTTTTCACTGAATTTTATAACTTTTTTCGCTATTGATGGGCAATATCGAGGTCCATTACCAAATTTATCAAGTGAATCATAGTCTGGTAATTGTGATAAATTATTTCGAACTAGTTCATGTGTTTTTACATTTGTATATGTTTTATAACAAGGCAAAGTCTTGTTATTATTTATTTTATTCATATTTAAAAAAGAAAAATAGAATGGATAATCCTTTTCGGTATCTTCTCTTTCTAACATATGAAAATTAATACTATTAATATCTAATCTTGGGGGTGTTCCAGTTTTCATTCTTTTTATTTCAAAATTATTTTCTCTTAGTTGTTGTGCAATATTTTTGGTAGATGATTCAATTAATTTTTCAAATGGTATATCAAGGTTTTCCTCGTAATTTATACATTTTTTATTATCTTCATTATAATTATTATGTATATTATTTATTGTACATTGATCACTTGTATTGATCTTCTTTAATTTATCTTGTTTTATAATAGGTTCATCATTTGTTTTAATACTTTCTATATTTCCTTTTTTCATTTTTAAGTTAAAATTATTAAATAACCTTTTAATTCTACCTCCTTTATATTTGTCTTTACCTATATGACATATACCACCTAAAAAAGTACCAGTAGTTAAAATTACATTATGTGAATATATTTCACATGAACATTTATTTTTAATTCCATATATTTTTTTTTTTTTTGTATTATTATTATCTTCATATGTTTCTATTAATAAAGATTGAACTGAATTTTCCAAGATATCTAAATTCGGTGTGTTATATATATATTCTTTCATATAATAATTATATAAATCTCTATCTGCTTGTGCTCTGTGTCCTCTTACAGCTAAGCCTTTTTTCATATTTAGTATTTTGAAGTGTATACCACTTTTATCAATTACTTTACCCATTAATCCACCTAACGCATCAATTTCTTTAACAAGTATGCCTTTCCCTATACCACCGATAGAAGGGTTACATGACATTTCTCCGATTGTTTCTTTATTTTGCGTTACTAGTAAAGTCATAACCTTTGACTTTGCGCTAATATAGCTAGCTTCACACCCGCTATGTCCTCCTCCTATGACGATAACGTCATAATTCTTTTTAACATTGTTACATGTGCATTTTTCTGAAATTTGTGAAGATTTTAAATGGTTTCCTCTTTTTATTCTACAAAAAAAAAAAATAAAAAAAAAAAAAAAATAAAAAATAAAAAAATAAAAAAATAAAAAAAAAAAAAATAAAAAAATAAGGAATTATATTTTCTATTTAATTAATAAATCAAATTTATTTATCATATATATATATATATATATATATATATATATATGTATGTATGTATAAATTGATAATAATTTATAATATTATATTATTTTATTACTTGGGGGGAGCGTATGGACACAAAAATGTCTGCTTTACCTTTGAAAAGTTATAAGCGTAGCAAGGGTAACAAAAAAAAAATATATATATAATGAACAATAATAATAATAATAAAGAATAAACTGACGCTTTAAGTTTTAAAATTTTATTTAAATTTATAAACATTTCAAAAAAAATAAAAATTATAAACATATGGAATAAATTTATCCATACATCTTATAACATATTTATATATGACATTCTCTATTCATTTTTTAAAAAATAAAAAGGTAAATAAATAAATGAATAAATATATATATATATATATATGAATATTTCTAACCATTTATTGATAAAAAAGATTTCTCAATGTTATGAGGACTTAAAGAATTTATTTATTTTATTATTTTATTTAAATATTTGTATATACCTCGAGTTACATATTCTAATGTGTAAAAATAAACTGGTTTGTTATCAAGAAAAATAAAAAAAAAAAAAAAATGACAATACGATAAATATTATATTATATATATATATATATATATATATATATATATATATGTTAAAATACACCCTTAAAAAAAATAAAATTTATCAATATATATATAATATTATATATATATTATTTTTTCTAGTTATATGAATAATAGCGCTTAACGTGAAAGGAAAATATTATCTAATATAAATATTATATATACCTATTTATATATATATGTATATATATTTATTTATTCCTATATTTCAATATTAAAAAGAAGAAATTTTTGAGGTTGAAAGGAAAGGAACCATATAATATATATATATATATATATATATATATATATATTAATATTTATAGCATGAAAATTAAATATATATAATTATACATAAAATAATGCTTGTACTATTGAATAATGTGAAATATTATATATTATATATATAATAGAAATATATATAACTATAGTAATTACACAGTTATAAAATATTATATAAATATATATAGCATCATATATATATAATATAATTAATATATAGTTTTATATATTATTGAAGAAATAACCATTTTATATTAATTTTATAAGGCAAATCAAAGGAAAATATTATTATTATTATTAATTTTTTATTAATTGTTTATTATATTATATTTTATTTTATTTATTTTTTTTTTTTGACTATTGTTATAGGTATATAAATCAACATGATGTAAAAATAGAAAATTATATATAAAAATATTTATAGGAAATTATACACGTATATATATATATAATTATATATAATATATATATTATATATATACAATATATTATATATTATATATATAATATTTATTTATTTATTTATTTATTCATTTATTTATTTTATATAATTCTACAAAATTTATTGAAATTTTTTTTTTTTTTTTTTTTTCCTTTTTTCTATTCATTATTGAATATATTATATATGTGATTTTTTTTTAATTCAATTTCCTTTTTAATTTAATTTTAAAATTTTAAAAATTTTATTTATAATTTTTTTGTTTTTTTACACCTATACTTATCCATAACTTTTTAAAGAAAACACCCCCAAAAAGAAAACAAAACTAAATAAATAAAATTATAATATAATATATTATTATTATAACAACTAGTAACTAATTAAATTGGAGGTGGTAAAATAAATAATATAAAAATAAAATAGAACAACTGAAATATAAAAACATATATAATAATAATAATAATATATATATATATATATATATATATATATATATATATATATATAATATATTCACCTAAAATTGTTTTAAAATGTGTTTTTTTTATTTTTTATAGAATATATAAAATTAATTTATTAACTACATGAATTATATTTGTAAAATGTTTTTTCTATGTTTACCATAACCCTTGTAGAAAAAAATAATATATATGGATGAAATATGTTTATATAGTGTGAATATATAATATAATATATATAATACAATATATAGAATAATATTGTAGTACTAAAAAAATTCATTTTTAACATATATATATATTTATTTATACATCCTTTTGAAGAGGGTAGAAAGAGGATTTGTTTTAATTAAAGTATTATTTGTATGTTTATATATATATATATATTTTATTCATATCATATTATTATCCTTTTCTTGGCTCTTTCATAACATATCTAAATAAATACCTATATATCTATATCTATACCTATACCTATATATATATATATATATATATATATATTATTATTATTATTATCTAACATTTTTGAGATGAAGAAGGAGGGGGTTGATCATAACAAGTTACCAAATAAGGAAGTGAACAATTTTCGCTTGATGACCCAACTGATAGAATTGAAAAAACATAAGAAAGCTTATAAAATATGCGAACAAATATTAAAAAAATATCCGAAGAATGGAGAAACATTATCTGTGAAAGGTTATTTATTAAATTTGATGGATGAGAAAAATAAAGAAGAAGCATTTAAATTAATTAAAGAAGGTATAAAAAATAATTTATCTAGTAGTTTTTGTTGGTATTTATATGGTTGTTTGTATAAGATATATAAGAATTATGACGAGGCGTTAAAATGTTTTATGAAGTCTATTAAGTTGAATAGATTTGATTTTAAAGCTTTAAAAGAAGCTTGTATAATTTTGTTATATTTAAAAAAATATGATCAATTTAAAGATTTAAGATTAGATATGTATAATGATAGTGTAAAGAATGTAAAAGATAAAGCTGTCTTAGTTTTTGCATATCATCTAACTAAGAGTTATGAAAAATGTTTTGTAATTATAAAACAAATTGATAATGAATTAATAAATGATAATGAATTGAGTATTAATGAAAAACATGATTTGTTAGTATATCTAAGTGAAATATTATTAGAAGGAAAAAAATATAAAGAATGTTTAAATTTTTTAAATAAGTATGAATCTGTTTTATTAGATACTTTATGGTATTATCAAATGTTAGGTTTATTATATTTATATCAAGACGATTTTAAAACATCCAATTTGTATTTTAAAAAAGCATTTTCTATGAATTATGAAAATGTAAATATTCTTCTATTAATTTTATATACAGAAAGGGATTATTATATGGATTGTGATAATAAAACTGATGAAAATGATGAGAATTTAAATAATTGTAAAGAAAATGTTAGACATTCTATGAGTACTAATAGAGAGGGAAAGAAAACCTTATCAAGTCTTTTCTATTTAGATTATAAAAATGAACATAAAGCAAATGAAAAAGTTATTTTAGATAAAAATGTAAAAATATTATTACATGAATTAATATTAGATATATATGGATCTGATAGAAACTTAAAATTACTTTCGTATGTAGAAAAAAATATAATAAATGATTATATATGTCATAATTTAGATATGAAGAAATATGATATATACAGTGTATCACAATTTAATAACTTTGTAAATATAAATTTAATTGATCAACGTAATTTTATAGATTCCATGGATATAGACAATATAGATGAATTTATAGATAGATTAAATGAAAATATAAAAGAAGAAAATAAAAATATAATAAATAATAATAATAATAATAATAATAATAATAATGATAATAGTGATAATATGAATTTATCTAAATCACATTATAATTATCACGAATTTAATAATCTTCATTTTTCTGAATTATTAGGTGTTGATTTACCTTACTGTTATAAAAAGAAATATGAAAAACATATGGATAAATTATATTATTTTAAAATAAAAAATTTAAATGAAGAAGAAGAAGAATGCTTGGAAAAATATTTTAATAATTTACAACAATTATATAAAAATTCCAATTTATTAAAAATTATACCTTTATATTTTTTTAATGAGAACAAATTTTCTTTTTATGTAGAACAATTAATACGCTCTTTATGTTTTCAAAAGTCCTTGACTATTTTTAATTATTTTAAGCCATTATTAACATTTCGAAATATAAATATTATACTTTTCTTACTTCATAAATATATAAATTATTATGATAAACAGAAAGATATTTGTCCGTTTATTGTCAAGACTGATATACAAGTAAAAAATGATATTATGGAAGAATGTACACAAAATTCCGAAACAAAAAATAATGAACACATGGAAAATAAAGAAGAATTAAATAATACATGTGATCATTTACAAAATGTGAAGAATTTAGATACAAATACATATTTTGAGAAAAGAGAAGACATGGAACAAAGCGATGAAAAGTATATTAATAATGAAAATAAATCAAATGGTAACGTACTACATGAAAATAATAATAAGAATAATAAAAAAAATAAAAAGAATGATAATATTGATGAAGAAGATGAAGATGATGAAAATATTCCAACCGGATTAAATGACAAAGACCTAGAAAAATTAATAGAGAAAAATGTTGAAATTAAAGATCTTATGGGTATATCTAGCCCATTAGGAAATAATAATATAACAAAAAAAAAAAAAGATAATAAAAAAAATAATAATAATCAAAATAAAGAAATAAAACTTGATTTAAAAAAATCATGTTTAACAAATGAGGAAAAGAAAGAATATTTTATTATTTGTATTTATTCCTTTATTATACAATTATATGATTATATAAATTGTACAGATAAAGCTTTAGAACTTATTGAAAAATGTATAAACAGTATTGAACAAAAAAATAATAAAAATTTAATATATGAATTAATATTTATTAAAGGATTAATTTATAAACGTAATGGTAATTATTTAAATGCATATAAATATTTTGAAGAGTGTAGAAATTTTAATATAGGTGATAGATATATTAATACAAAAACTATCAAAACATGCTTAAAATGTGGATTAATAAAAGATGCAAAAAAAATGGCAAGTATTTTTACAAATCCATTAGATAATAATTTTATAAAAAATATAAACGAAACACAATGTTTTTGGTTAGAATATAATATATCATTAAGTTATATTAATAATCATCCAAATATACATTTAATACATTATTTAAAAACACAAGCAAATAATATATATGATTTTAAAAATGTAGCTCATTGTGATAATCAACATAATGTGAAAAATTTAACAACGAATAATGGAAACTTCCCACATCACAACAACAATAATAATGATAATACAAATAAAATTGATGATATGCTCCTCAATGAAACATCATTCAATTTAAAAAAAAGTATTTTATTAGAGAATGATATTAATTCAAAAAATATATTTCAAGATTATAGTAAAGGATTACATCTATTACATATGGGACATAAACAATTTATAGATATACATGAAGATCAAATATGTTTTTATTATTATACTATGAGAAAAATGTTATTTAAAACATATAGACATTTATTATATATGACTGGTCATTTGTTTTCAAGTCGATTTTATCGTAGATTTGGAAAATCTCTAATCAGAATTTTAATAGATATGTATGATTTTAATATATCTGGAAAAGTAGAAACAAATAAAGGAAATAAAAAGAAAAACAAAACAAATAATAATAATAATAATAATGTATTAAATCAAGAAGAAAATATTTTTTATGAACACATTCAAAATGAACCTTTAGATAATGCTATGATATATATGAACACCTTTTTATCTCAACCAAACATTGATATATCAGTACACAGATTAAATTATGAAATAGAAAAGAGGAAAGGTGAAAAATGAAATAAAATAAAATAAAATGAAATAATATATATATGTTTATATATGTATTTATATATGTTTCTATATATGTATTTATATATGTGTTTATATATGCATTTATATATGCATTTATATATGCATTTATTTATGCATTTATATATGTATTTATATATGTATTTATATATGTGTTTATATATGCATTTATATATGCATTTATATATGCATTTATTTATGCATTTATATATGTATTTATATATGTATTTATATATTTGTTTATGCCATTTATATAATATAGGTAAGGATTACATTCAATTGATTAATATCATTACAAAAATGAAATCTATTTTCCCACATCATAATTATCATCATAAGTTGGCTCCAGTTATTTCTCACTATTTACATACAGGTTATAATATATATATATATATATATATATATATATATATATACATATATGCATATTTTGTTAATGTTTACGTATTAATTATATTGTTAACAAAATTGTGCCCCCTTAAAAATTTTATAATATGTATATATATCCATATGTCTATTCATTTTTATTTTAGTTCCTATTGATGACATGTCTGATAATGATAAGAAAGAGATAACAACAAAATTGAATGAGCTCTTTAATTTAAACCATTCAGAATATGATACAAGTCTTTTGAAAAAAATAAGAAAACAATATATTGAAGATTTTATTAATTTTTTTGAAGAACATAAGAAGGGGGATTTATGTTATTTTCAATCTGGTAAGATTATACAGCGTAATATTTTTTTAGAATTTACATTATATAAATAGTAATGTATTCAATAATATACATAAATGAATAAATAAATAAATAAATAAATATAAATATATATGTATATATGATATCTATTGAGACATATTTTTTTTATTTTCATTTGTAGCCCTTGAAATATATATGAATTGCAATGAAAAAATTGATCCGACATTTTTAAAAAAAGTGGATATGAATCTAGAAAAAAATAAATTAGAAAGATGTTTTAAATTTTTAAGATTCCTAATTAAACATAAGCAGAAGCATTTAGCCTTATCTGAACTTATAGACCCATTTAAAGTAAAATAAATATATAATTATGTCTGTATTATTAGTTGAGTATATATTTCTTTTAAATTATATAATATAGTCATGTTAATAGTATTCCATATATATATATATATATATATATATAGATATATTTATTTATTTATTTATATATTTATTTATTTACCTTTTTTTGAACTTTTTTCTTTTAGGCTGCCTGTAGAAAGATATACCCAATAGCAACAGCGTTCGAATGACAAAAAAAAAAAAAAAAAAAAAAAAAAAACGTATATAAATTTTTAAACAGTTTAAAATAATTTCCCGAAATTTATAAGTTTTGTGTACTCAATTTATTAAATTAAAATTTAAAATATGAAATCATATTTTTTAATAAAAAAATTTATATGTATTTGTCCTTAACCTTTTTGAATAATTATATCTTATTATTAACTTTTAAATTATATATATATATATATATATATGTATGTATGTATATATAACATATAATTTTATTTTTTGTATTGCGCTTATTAAGCATTTCATCATATTTATTAATAAATTTATTAATTTTTTTATTTTATTTATTTAAAAACTTTTATATAAAAAAGAAGCGACAAATAAACTATAAAATTATAATTATTTACACAAAAAAAAAAAAAAGAAAAAAAAGTTAGATTTATTTTTTAAAGAATAAATACAAAGAAAATCATACTATATAAGGTTTTATAATTCATAAAAAAAAAATAGTAACAACTAAAATATTACACATATGGAAACTCACAAAAAAAAGGAGAGAATATCCATATAATTATATATATATATATATATATATATATATATATAAATGTAGTAATAGACAAATTTTTTGTAGTATATATATTTAATTTTATGTATACAGATATTCATGTTTCTCACAAAATAATAATTATATTACCCGTTTTGTCTTTTTTTCATAAGTTTTTCTCGTATTTCCTTAATTTTATCTATAATTTCATTTTTGGATTCATAAATACAGCAGAGATATTTTTCTGCTTTTATCCATAAATCAAATTCTTTTGTATTATTTTTAGGCCATGGTGTATAGTATAACAAATAATTTTTACTGTTAGCCCATATAACAATTTGTTGATATAAGTGTGGCATAAAATCTTTTTCAAATGATTTAAATACTATAGCATCTTCCAATGTTAATCTATGTCTTTCTGATTCCCACAATTTCAATTGTGTAATAACATTCATAGGTATAGAACTTTTAAAATTATTTTTTCCTGGATGTGAATAAGATTCTAGAAATTTAATAATTTGATTTGCTGTAATATCCGAATTATATGCATTCAATACACTTCTTCTTGTTAAAATTCCTACAACCATATTTGGTGTACGTGCTTGTAATTCACATAAATGACTTAATATATTAATTTTTAATAAAGAAGAAGTATATAAATATACTTTAAAATTACTCTGAACAATTAATCCTATTTCAAGGTTATTACTACCATTCATTTTTATGTCAGAATATAAACTATCATTAATTAATTTTTTCGTAATATTTTTTCTTTTATCTAATATTATTGACTTGTCATCTTTATTCTTTATATCTGATGATAAATCTTTATTCATATATTTTTCCTGTTTTTCATCCTGTTTTAATAAATAAAAATGAAAATATCTCTCACTTAATCTCTTCCTAACATCTTCTTCACATAACCCTTCAATAGTTATATTACTTAATAAGGAAAGATAATATTGTGAATTAAAATTATTAATTGTTAATAGTAAGGCATATGGTGTTATAAATATATATGCATCATTAGGTTTTAAGAATAAGCCGATATGACTACCAAAATCTATGAATTCTTTTTGAGCTTTTGTTAAATTATCTAAAAATATTGGATGACTTATATCACATTGTGATAATGATAAAATTAATAATAATGTTTCTTTTACATATATTTCTGATTTCTTTGGATCTTTATTAGTTCTTGTGATATATGCACCGCTACTACTACTACTATTATTATTATTATTATTATTATTATTATTATTATCATAAATTTTCTTGGCTTCTTCACAATTGTTACTTTTCATATTTTCATCAAAATTTATATTATTATTTATACCACTACTACTATTATTATTAATATTATTTATAGCGTTATTTTTCTTCTTTTGATACTTTATATATACATCTTTAGCTATATTTGTCACATACCCATTATCTATTATTAGTAAATATTCAAGCACTAAGGATATTATTCTACTCCTTAAATCTTTTAAAAACCACGAAAAGGCTTCTCTACTCATATTTATAGTTTTTGTATTATTAGGATCATCTAAAAGAAAATTTTTTCTCCTTAACACTTGAATAACACTTTCGCTAGGTTTAGTCATAAACCGTTCATTTATATTTGACAAGAAAAAGGTACTTTCATTATTATTATAATTTTCGTTTTCAATATAACTATGTTCCATGTTTAGTAGACTCTTATAATATAATTCATTTTGTTTATATGCATATATATGTTTGTTCTTCTTTTTCTTTTTTTTATTATTCTTTGTTTTACTATCAGTCATATAATACTCCATTTCAGTTAGATTATTACTATCCATCTGTTGTGCATATAAATTGTTATATTGTTTTTCATAAATGTCAATATTAAAATGTACACTTTTTCTTTGTTCCATTTTGTTCTCATCTTCTTTTTTGTAAGTATAATCATCTGACGGATTTTCTACATACACAGTAGAGTTATTAAGTTGATGATTATCATATTGATGTTTTACAAGTGGATGAGAATTTTCCATATTGTTTAAGTAAGTATTGTTATCATTATTAGTATCATCATCATCACTATCATCATCATCATCATCATCATCAGCACCATCATCATCACCTTCATCATCATCAACACCATCATCAACACCATCATCAACACCATCATCATCACCATCATCATCACCATCATCATCACCATCATCATCTTCACCTTCATATTCCTCCTCTTCAAATTCATCCTCGTCATCACTATATTTTTTCTTTTTTCGTCTCCTATTATAAGATCGACGACTAGCCATTTTATCGAACGACTTCCTTCCCAAATCTGAACCCCCATCTTTACCTACTCTTTTACGCCTTGTCATATCATAAGAGTTGTATTTATTTGGATCGTCATTATTAATATTTGAATTAAAATAATTATTTACAGAATTAAAATTTGGAGATGCTATAAAATGTAATAAATTATTCCACTTTGTTTGAGCATAACCAAATATTTCTTCTTTATGAGGAAATAAATTTTGTTCGTATAAATTTTTTTCTCTTTCTAATTGTTCTTTAATATTATTATTAAAAATAAAAATATTATTGGTATTTGTTTTATAAATTTTATTTAATAAGGTTATTCTAAAACTTTCATTAATTTTATATTGATTATAATTATCTTTTTTCATATCACTTTCAACTAATATTTTTGCTTCTACTAAATTTTTTATACTTTCACTTAACTTTTTTAAATAATTTGGATTTATCCATAATCTCATAGCTCTTTCTGAAACTACTTGTTGTATAAATAATAATCTTGAAATAATTATTTGTTCTAATTCGTTAAGGGAATGATATATTGTTTCATGTGCTAATGAATCATCAAAAAAATAACACCACGCATTTTCATTAAGCTCCTTCATGTAATCGTATATTTCCATATTTTCAACATTTTTTCTTATTTTAACCATATTGTCTTGTTAAATGTATATAAAATGTTAGCGTAATATATTTCTGATAAATCTGTTATACTAATGATAATTATTATATCTTTTTCTTTTTACTATTACTTTTACGTGTTTTTTTTTTTTTTTTTTTTTTTTGATTTATGGATAGTATTAGCTACTTACTATGGTGAAACAACACCTTCATGTATATGTTTATATTCATTAATAATATAAAAATAATATATAAAAAATGAATTCTGTATGTGTTTAAAAATAGAAAAATATATAATGCAATTATTTTTTCTTATGTAATATTCTTATCTTAACCACAAATATATATAAGGGGTTTATTTATAATTTATTTTGTTTTCTTATTTTTTGGTTTCAATTTATTTTTCTTTTAAAACTTAATTAACTTCAGCAATAGCAACGCTATTTATATTTCCATATTTATATGATTTATAATATATTATATTATATTATATTATATTATTTTATGTTTATTTATATTTCTTTTTGGTAAGTCCTAAAATATAAATAAATATTATAATTGTAATAGTAAAGCTCCTATATAATATAAGAAATATATATACCTTTCGTTATATATTAATATGCATTATATATTTTTTATAACACATATATATATATATATATATATATATATATATATATATAATAGTACAAATTCCTCAGTAATACTTAAATATATTTATATTTTTTGTTTGCTTTCTTTTTCTGAAAATAACTATTCCATAACATAAAATGTTTAATTAAATATAATATAATGATAGTTCCTTTTATTTACATGTAAAATATATAAATAAATACATATATATATATATACATACATATTTTTTTTTTTTTTTTTTTTTTTTTTTTTGATGTGTTTATTTAATATCTATTTTTTGTCGTATGAATATAATGTTATATTTAAAAAATTATTTTGTATTTGTGTATTTAAGGCATTATATGAAGTTATTCCTTAAATGAATTCGCTTATCATTTCTTTCTTATGAATACATACATATATAAATATATATTATTTTTATTACAGGTTTAAAGACTTAAAAAATAATTATTTATATTTAGAAAAATACTCAGTTGCTGAGTCATATATATTATGATATAAAAAAAAACTACATCATAATTAAATATATTATATATATATATATATATATATTTACTGATAGATATTTATATTACAATAACAACAATTAAGGAATGTTTGTTAATAAAATTGCAGGTTGGACTTACGTCCTTTACTTTTTTTTAAAAAATCATAAAAATAATATAATAGGAAATATGCATATAATATATATATATATATATGTTTATTTAATTTTATATTCATATATTTATGTTTACAGTATTTTTTTATTTATTCATTTGTGTTAATTGAAAGATAAAACTCAAATATATCATCTACATAAAAAAAAAAAAAGAAAAAGAAAAAATGCACTTATTCCTAAAATAATATATTAATAATAAGGAATATATATAATAAATAGAATTTATTTAGTGATAGATAATATAAATGTAAATATATACAATTATATATATATATATATATATATATATATATTTATATATTACAATGATAAAAATATGTAACATATTAATCCTTATATTAAATTAATCTCTATATATTTCTTTATAATTGTAATAAAAGGTATCAATAATAAATTTATGGTGAAAAAAAAAAAAAAAAAAGGAAGAGAAAAAGGAACATATAATTTATATTATTATATAATATGTATATATATTATAATAATTTATATTAATTTTAGCGTTATAGGGAAGAATGAATATATATATATATATAATAATATATATATATGTTATATATATGTATGAAGTGTTCTACAGGTACAGTTTGGGCGTTGAAAAAAGAACACTAGGAGAAAAAAAAACTTATAATATCGTTGACGAATACTTAGTCAAGATCATTGCTATAGTATTTGTGATGTTTTATTGTTATAAACAAACAGATTTTCAAAAGTGATGATGAACAGACGCTGCTCTAAATTGAATTGTTTTCGAATTTTTCAACTTCTTAGGAAATTGTAAAACTTCCGAAAAATTACATGATATATTTTATTGGCAAATTGAATTTTTATTTTTTTTGCTAATATTAAATAAATGAGCTTGCGTCCGCTGAACTTACTAAAAATTTTTAATAAATAATAAAATTATAATATAAATAAATAAAAAAAAATTATATGTTATTATTTTATTGTTATAATATAATAAATAAAGAAATATATATATAAATATATATATAAATATATATATATATATATATATATATAATTATATATATTTTTATAATTCTTTAGTTTTTATATTTGCTTTATTTTTTTAGCAATAAATAAAAAGTAATATGTGAATGGTATAATAATAATAATTATATATATAAATAATATGTAATTAAAAATAATTATTAAAAATTTTTCGAATTGATTATTATTACTGTATAAAAGAATGAAAGAATTATTTAATTAAAAATAAAATATATTTATACAATATAAATATATATATATATATAGATAGGGTTTTATCTTTTTAAAAAAAAAGCATCTATTAAATTATTATATATATATAAAATATATTATATATATATGTGAAGATAGGGAAAAAAGAATGAAAAAGTAAATTATATTATATATTTTTAATGAAAAAAATATTATAAATTTTAATAAATTTCTTTTTCTTTTTTCATTTAACAATTTTAATGAATCAATTTTTTTTATCTTATTGTATTTATTATTATATATTAATATAATAAAAAAAACATATATTATATATATATATAAATATATTTTATATTCTTTTTTTTTTATAATTAAAAGTAAAAATATGGATTTCGTTGAATAAAAGGAGAAAATGAAAGAAAAAAGTAAAAAAGTGTTTAGCTATAATAACAAATTTGTAATATATACATAAAATGAAATAAGAGATATATAAGCTTATTATATAAGAATATATGGAATAAATATATATTATATTTATGTGTTTTATTATATATAATATATTGTTTTATTTTTTATTTATTTATTATTTTTTTTTTTCCTTTGGTTCTCTTTAAATTCTTTGTCGAATTATTTATTATCCCTTATAGAAAATAATATATTTTTATATATTTGCTCTGTAAGGTTTATTTTAATTTCCATGTCACATTTCATATCGTATGTTTGCCTTTTATTTTATGTTTTTTTTTTTTTTTTTTCTTTTTTTGGTAATCTCACATATGGTTTAATAACAATATAATAATAGGTATAATTAACATAATATTAATATTATACGTGTAATAATAATATATTTATAAGAATATAAAAATTTATCATTACTGATATCCATTAGTAAGGAATAAATAAATAAAAATATAAGTGATAGTTTATATATAATTAATTGATTAAGATTAAAAAAAAAATATATTATTTGACATATAATGTGAATATTATTATTTTTATATTATATAAAATAAAAGAATATAATATAATCGTCAGTTTTCGATTTTATGGGTTTCTTTTTTTCATCAAAATAATATATTATTGTACTACTATATATATATATATATATATATGTATATATATATATATATATATAAATATATATATATGAAGATTACAATTGTTCCGTTTTTTGTAAATATATCATTATTTTTATTTTTTATTGTTCATAAAAATTTTGTGTATACTTATAAGATCAATGGAGGTTTCTTAAAATATAACAATTATAATAAAAGGGGCATATTATTGAGAAGCTCTCTTGAGGAAGAGAAAGATGTGTACAATTTAGATAATTTGTTGAGAAAAAGTGATGGTGTGGAAAGAAATAAGAGAAAGATAAGATATTCATTTAGTCCGATAAAAACGAATACTTTAATTAATATAAAAAAGAAGATTGCATTAAATGAAAGAAGTAGTAATTTTGTAAAAAATAAGAAATATAATTCTATGAGATTTGGTGTAAAAAGAAAAAAAATAAGAGGACCCCCCAAAAAAGATATACATAAATTATTAATGAATGATATAAATAAAGAAAGAATGAAAGAAAAGATATATTCTATAAAAAATATTGATAATGATAATAATGATATGAACATAATAGATGATGATAATGTGAATATTCTACCTTTACCTATTGAAAAAAATGTAGAGGGTTATAATTGCCTTATATTATGTAAAGGTTTACCTTTCCATGTTGATAATTCTCAAATAATTGAATTCTTTAAACCTTATAAAATTATGGAAAAATATATAATATTTATGAGAGATAAGAAAGGACATTTTTTCGGTGATATATTAGTAAGATTTATAAATAAAGAACAGAAATATTTAGCATTAAAAAATAAAAACTATAAATTTTTGTTACATAGATATATACAATTATATCATGTAAATGAAGAACATTATGAAGAATATTATAATATAGGTTATAAAAACCCACCAGCTTATAAAAATTATATACCTATTAAAAATATAATCCTTCCAAATACTATCGAACATACTACAAATTATATACATTATGATACTGAGATGATGTATAATTATAATCAAAATAATAATAATAATAATTATCATCTTGGAGATGATCATATTCATTCATTTTATTATAATCAAGATGATGATGAAGAAACCAAAGAACTTCGTCAGAAGGTAAATGTAAACGGTATAATGTTGAAAAATTTATATACAGGTAGAAAATTAAAAGGAAGAATTACATCAGTGCATTCTTATGGAGCATTTCTCGATTGTGATGTGTATATAAAAGATCAAGATAATCGATATAAGAAAATTTTAGCTTTGCTTCATAAAAATAAATTGACGTTAAATGTCGGATTATCATCAGATACCTCAACTGAGAAAGAAAACAAGGAACTTATATTACAAAAAAATATGAACATTATAGTATATGTGGATAAAATAATAAAGCGGGAGCTACCTCCTGTAAAAGAAAAAATAAACAATGAAAATATTCATAATAAGATAACAAATTATACTTTAAATGGAAATCCACATAATAATAATAATAACAATAATAATAATAATAATAACAATAATAATAATAATAATAATAATAATAATAATAATAATAACAATAATAACAATAATAATAATAATAATAATAATAATAACAATAATAACAATAATGATGTCAAATCTACTAATTGTAGTAGGGAAAAGGAAAACAACTTTATTTTCTTTAATTTAACTTTGGATTCTTCCATAACAGAAGAAAAAATTAATTGGTTACAAAATTTAAAGTTCAAAAAAGACTCAATTAATCAACAAATTCTTTTGAACAATCAAAAAGTTAAACAGGAAAATAAGACAGACATGAACCAGATACACAATAATTATGATAACAAAATAGATAATAATCATAATAATAATTTAATAGTACAATGTAAAAGTAACAACCACAATATATTAGAACCCTCGTATAAAAATGAAAATGAAATTCGTAATAATCAAATGACTTATATAGATAATCAGAATGTTGAAAATTTTTATCAAAAGGATAACAAAAACAAACAGAAAAAAGAAAAATTTAAAAGTAGTATAATAAATAAACCTAATAGTAATTCTAATGATAATACCATTATCAATAATTGTAATATTATAAGGAAAAATCGAGTCAACAAAGTTTTTTTGATGAATAATAAAATGTGCAATAATCATTATATTAATGAAAGAAAAAATTATTTTTATAGTAATACATATAAGGAAAAATGCTCATACGGAAAAAATTTTAGCATGATATTTGAAAATGAAAATATCGAGACAACAAATACAAATAAAAAGGAAGATGAAAATATTGGAGGACAGGTCAAGAAAAAAAAAAAAGAAAAGAAAAAAAAAAAAAAAAAATTGGAACATAACAAATTAAATGATAATAATATAGAAACTGTTGGTGAGTTTGATGATTTATTTGATGTTATTATAAATGATCAAGATGATAATAATATAGAAAAAGATGAAACTAATGTCGATACGGATGATCTAGTGGGTGATATAAATGGAAATATAACTAATAATAATAATAATAATGATAATAATAATGATGATGATGATTATTATAGTGATGAAATGAATTGCATACTGAAAAATATATATAGTCACAAAGAAACGAATGATAATAAAAAAAACAGATTTTCTGATACAAAGGAAATTAAACCAATGAAAAATTTCGATAGTAATAAAATAGAGAAATATATACAAACAAGTAATAATAATAATGATGATGATGATGATAATAATAATAATGATAAGAACAAACATTATGATAATGAAAAAGGTGATCTTTCTAAATTTCAAAAGTGCAAATCCTTTGAAAGTTTAAGTGACAGAGAAAAATGGAAAAGTGATATTAGAAGAGAAGAATCATTATATTATACCAAGTTATTTAAATGTAACGAAGATATTAATGATTATTATTCTACTGATAATAAGAAAGAAATAGAAAATGATAATTTATCAGATGAAGATAATACAGAAAAGGATGAAATGCTAGATTATAATATGATGTTTAATGAAGAATTAAATGAAGGTAATAATAAATTCAATTATAAATTTAATCACAATGAGAATAATAATATTAATAATAATAATTCTTTTGATTTCTCATCGTTCTCAGATATGTCTATAGATGAATTAAAAGAAGAAATATTTAAAAGGAAGTTTTTATTACCTATAGATGTAACATATGAAAATTTAAAAAGTAGGTTAATACAAATATGTATATGTGAAAAGAATAAATTGAAATTTGATAACTTTCCTGTTATTAGATATTATCTATATGATGTGCATTTTTCAATAGAAGAAATTAAAATGATTATATTAACTAATAAAAAATTTTTAAATAAAACCAATATAAGTAAATGTTTTTTAGATTCCTTAAATATAAATGAACTTAAATATTTATTACATAAATCTATGGAAAATTTCCGTTTATGGGAACCAGATGATAATATCAAAAGAAAAATTTTAAATATGAATAAAGATTTATTATTAAAACAAAATTTAAACAATACCGATAATATTGACGAAAGAAACCTACTAATATTATGGAATGATTTTAAAGATTTTATGTTAAATTTTATATATACCATAGATGAAATCTCTGATCCTTTAGAAAATATAAAAAATATTAATATGGATACTGTACAAAGCCCTCGTCTCAAAAATGATAATACATATAATAATAATAAAAATAATAATAAAAATAATAATAATAATAAAAATAATAATAATAATAATAATAATAATTCTTTTTATAATAGCTCATATCACAATAATTATATTTATAGAATGAAAAAATTAGAAAAAGAAAACTTTTTTCTCAAGCATAATCAACCTTTAACCAATCAAATTCAAAATCAATTAAACACAAAAAAGGATGAAAATAAAGATGCATTTGAAAATGCATGGATAAAATTAAATGAAATTAATAAAGAAAATGAACAGGATTTACCACACAGGATAGATGTAAAGAAAGCTATGGCGATTCTAAACGACAGGTCCTTATTAAAAAAAATGAAAAAATCTATTGATGATGTATCAGATGAATATGGAAATACGGATTATATAAACAAAGTTATTCGTTGTATTTTAAAACATAAAAATTATTTTAATGAACAATTAAATGAGGAAAATTTGAAAAGTATGTCTTATGATCAGTTACTGGTAACCAACAAAATAATAAATTAAAAATAAAAAATTAAAAATTAAAAATAATAAATTAAAAATTAAAAATAATAAATTAAAAATTAAAAATAATAAATTAAAAATTAAAAATAATAAATTAAAAATTAAAAATAAAAAACAAAAAATTAAAAATACAATATATATAATTCATTTATATGTGCTTATATTTATTTTCATTTTCTCATTTCTACATTTCAGATCTTACTAGATAAACTACCCCTCGAACTTATCGAAGGATTACTGTAAAATAAAATAATTAGTCATAATCTTCAGTTTTAATATTATATAATCTTATAAATTTGTTACACCCCTTGAGGATATTTAAAAAAAAATTAAGGTCAATAAAAACAATTTAATATATGAATGTATATAAACTTGAACAAGTGAATATTTTTAGAAAATATACGTATTATATACCATAAAAAAAATTTTCCTTTTTTTTTATTTATAATAGATTAAAACAAATGAGTTGTTTTTCTCATGTAAAAATTATATATATATATATATATATATATATGTATGTATAAATTTTTTTTTTTATTATTTTAATTTTTTTTTTTTTTATTATTATTTTATTTTTTTTTTAATTGCAACTTGCATATACAAAAAAAATAAAATTATATTTATTTGTGCATCTTCTATGTTATACATCCTTTAAGATGTAATTGTTTTAGCATACACATTTCTCACATATTTTGTAAAATAAGATATCATAACTTCATATTCATCCTCCTTACCCTTTTTTATATCATTAAATATTTTTTGATAACGTAAAATTACTTCTAGAGATTTGAACATATGTCCTAGATTTGGATTTCTATTATGTGAAAAGGAAGAAAGTTGTTTGTACATCTGAATAACTATTTGATTTGTCATATGGGTATGTTCATCTTTGAATGCTTGTGACCATTTTAGAATTACGTTTAGTAATCCATTAAATACTTTGGCTATCTCTAAATTTAATGTATAAAGACTTAAATTTACATAACGATGGTCATAATATATTTTGATTGCTGGTTTGATAAAAGGAACAAATGATATTAATGCTGATAAATAATATTTTAACAAATATGTTTCATTTTTAGTGTTAAGAAATCTAATATAGTGACTTACCAAAATAGAGTTTATATTTTTAAAATAATTATTTGAAAGTAATAATATAATATCTGTTACTGTTAAATGATGATTTTTTATACTATTTTTAATTAATGATTTATACGAACTACTTGTTTTAGGGTCTGTTAATATATATTCTATTGTATTTAATATATATATATTTGGTAATCTATTTATTAAATCACTTACATTTTTATCATTTTCTGTATAAAGCATAGGTTTTATATCTAGACACATGTTACTTTTATTATTATTTTTACTATTACATGTAAAATGAATATAAGACATAGCATATTCATATTTGTTTAAATATTTTTTATTATTTAATGCTATATATTTTAATATAACTGGTTTTGTTAATTTATTTTTATTGTTACTAATACAATGTTGTGTAGCAACTTGTAATTCTCTTGTTACTGATACTTTATTGTTCACATTTTTATGTTGTGTATTCTTTTGAAATATTTGCTTTATACTATTACTAGATGAACTTTTAATTATTTTGTTAAAAAAAAAATTATTCTGATATTCATTGAACATGTGCACACTTTTAGGGTAGTTCTTATTTTCATATCTATTATACATATTATCGTTGAATATTTTTTTAGAAACATCTTTGTATCTACTTAATTCATTTGTACTAGCACTATTATTTTTTTTATTTTTTGAAAAAAAGTTAGAATCTGATCTGTTTTTACTCTTATTTGTATTTGTATTTTTATTTGTATTTGTATTTGTATTTTTATTTGTATTTGTATTTGTATTTGTATTTGTATTTATGTTTTTATTTATATTTTTATTTATATTTTTATTTACATTTTTATTTCCTTCTGTCATGTAACTGGGACCAGCATCCATATTATTTAATGGTGTATTATTATTTATTGAATGTACATCTAAAGAATTATTTACAGTATAAATATCACGTGGTTCCAAATTTGATTTTCTTCTTAATCTATTCATTTCGTCCATATTATTACCGTATTCTTGGGTAGAAAATTGTTGATTATTTGCATGCACATAAGCATCTAAAGGATTAGAATATTCTGATGGAACATAAACGTTTCCATTATTATTAAAATGTGTAATTTCATCTTCTCCATTATAATTATTTGGTACACCATTAAAAGTAGAATTAGAATAATTATTGAACATTTTATTGCCATAAAGTGATGATAAATTTGGTTTTATCTTATTATCTCTATGTATATTTGAAATGGTTGAATTACCATTATTTAAATCATTATAAGATACATCATTTTCATTATATGTGATTTTTTCATTTGTACGAATATTATTATTATTATTATTATTACTACCATTTCTAGCATAATTCTTACTGTCAACATATTCAAATTCATCAAATAAAAGAGTTGTATCATCATTTTGGTTATTATGGGAAAAAGAACTGAAAGTATCATTTTCATTATAATTAATTTGTTCATCTTCTTCAAAATCGTCTGAACTAACACCTAAATTGTTATAAAAATCGTCCAATGATTTTCCTAAATATAAATTATTAACAGGCTTATTTTGCATAATCTCTTGGTTACTTCCATAATACTTTGTGGATGTATGTTCATTATTTGGAACAGAAATTCTTCGACTGTTTTCTTTTCCTTCATCTCTCACATGTTGTTCATCATTCACATTCGTTCTATTTATCATAATATCACTAGAAAACTCATTTGGATTTCTACTTACATAAGATTTTCCAGCAACGTTTTCATATTTCGGGTTTTGTCTTATATTGTATAAATTATTAGAATCATAATGTCTATTTCTTTCTAACTGATTACTCCTATTAATTATATTATCATTAGAATTAACTGATTCATTGGAATTTTCAAATCGTTTTATCAAATTTCTCACATTCGGTATATCTGATGGTTGTCCTACTACATAATCAACATACCATATCAAAACAAAAAAGAATATTGGAAGAACAATAAACAAGTCGCACTTTCCCATTATATAAAAATAACAATAGAATTAAGTATATATATATATATATATATATATATATGTATGTATGTATTTATTTATTATTATTATTTATTTATTAATTTTTCTTTCTTTTTACTATTGTTATAGCATGAATATTATACCATGATATAACAATCTATAATATAGAAAAATATTTTTTTCCCTTTATGAGAATAAATTATAACGTATTTTATTGTATATAATTACAGTATTTTTATTTATTATTTTTTCATTGACGGGTTATTAATAATTTTGTTATATCTTTTTGATATTATAATAATTCTATTTATTTTTAATTTTTTTTTTTTAATATTTATATCCCTATATATATTAATACATTTTTTTTTTTTTTTTTTTCCTTCTTTCTTTCTTATCCGTTTTCTATAATTATCCACATTTTAAAATTAACCTTTTAATAAAATTAGGGAGTTGACTAAAATAGCTTTTTTTATGAAATTAGCTATTTTGTAAATTTAGCCATTTAATAGAATTAGCCATTTTGTATAATTTCTTTTTTTTTTTTTTTTTTTTTTTTTTTTTAATATTTATGTTGTTAATAGCTACCTCTTCATAGAAATTAAATATCAAAAGATTTATATGTTTGTTCTAAATAATAAAAATAGATATTCTTCATTTAATCTATTTAGTTGTGATTTTTTTTCTCAATTAGAATCATTATAAATATAAATAAATAAATATATATATATATATATATATATATATATATATATATATATATATATATGTGAGTAGAAATCATTTTTGGTAAATATAAATAAAAAAGACAAGAGAGAAAAAATGGAAAGATATATATATATATATATTAGACAGTATAAGATCGTCATGAAAAAACTTGAAAACCAAAAAGAATTATAAGAAACTTATGAAATCAAAGAAGTGAAATGTAGAAATAAAAATAATAAAACAATATATATATATATATATATAATTTTTGTAATTATGTGAATTCCTTAAGAATGATTATAGCTATTATGTAATATTGTTTATATTCATTTATTTTTTGTACTTCTTTATATATAAAGGAAATTATTATCCATAAAAAAGTATTTAGACATTTGAATGTATCATTTTTAAAAACTCTTTAAAAATGTTTACAACTTTTTTATTATACAAAATTAAAGTTCATTACAAAAAAAAAAAAAAAAAAAAAAAAAAAAAAAAAAAAAAAAAGACATTTATACATAATATATGTTGTATAACCATTAATGTATTATTAAAAAGTATATATAAAAACAAAGTATCATATAAATATTCTACAAACATGTAGTAAAAAATATATATATAAATATATATATATATAATTTATGAAAGTTCCTTTTGAATATGCTGATATTATTATATATCATATCAAATTAGATGTAAAACAACGGGAAATAGACATATTTAATTTTACAATATAATAGGCACATATATATATATATATATATATATATATGTATACCTATTTATTAAAAAAATTAAAATAAATAATATAAAATAAAAGAATTAAAGAAAAAAACAAAAAGAAACATCATGAAATGGTACTTATCTTCTCATCATTTTTATAATATATATATATATATATATATGTGTTTAGCTTCATCCTCTAAACATTATTACAAATATAATAGAATTTATATTTTCTTATTTTTTTTTACATTTTAAATATAAATATTCGATATCTTTTTTACATCACAAAATTATTATTTATTTTTTTCAAATATTTTAATATTTTTTTATATTTTTTTTCTGTTTTAAGGATAATTGATAATACACATAAAAAAAATAAAATAAAAATAAAATAAATAAATAAATATATATATATATATATATATATATATATATATATAACATAAAATGTATAATAATAGCTTATTTTTTTATTACAAAAATTATGAACATATATATTTATATATGTATAAATATTAAGTGATAAAACATTTAATAATGTATAATTTCAATGATATTTCTTTATTAAAAATTGACTATAATAAGACAAGTTTGATTTTTTCCATTTCTTTTTTCAATTAAAAGTTGAATTATTTTCATTCATTCCGTAATTTAAATATTCATTATTTGCATTTGAACTATTATAATTAAAATTAACATTATTATTATTTTGTGCTTGTTCATTATTATTAGTAGTAGTATTACCATTACTATTAGCATTATTATTATTATTATTATTATTGTTGATGCCTTCATTATTTACATTAGGATCATTATTTGAAAAAAAGAAATTACTATTTGTCCTTGAAACCGTTGAAGAAATGGTAGAAATCCACCCACTAGCATTTTGTGTAACATCTTTTATTTTACTTTGTCCTTTAGCCCACCATGGATTATCACTTACATTTTCTGCAATTTTTTTAGTTTTCTCAGTAAACCAGCTTCCACTATTAATTATTGTACCTTTAGTTGATTCTATTAAATCATTAGTATTTAAATTATTTATTGTATTAGTTGTCATACTTGATGCTTTATTTATTAAATTCGAAAATGTTGCACTTACATTTTCTATTATTTCTGATGTATTTAAAGATGAAATAAAATCGGGTTCTTCATTAGAATATTGATTTTTATTATTTTCATTAACATTTTCATTTCTTCCATAATTAATTAAACTCTTTCCTTCATCTAAAGGTAAAGGAGCAGGAGGATCCACATTATGAACAATCGATCTTAATATTTTCCTATAATGATCAGCTGCCTTAGTTCTATATTTTCTTTCTGGAATAAAATCACTTATTCCATAATTCTCTAAATATGTTTGACATTTTTTATTACCTCCCTTATCTATATATTTTAATTGTTCATCCGTAAATATATCCATTTTTATACTTCTTACTATACTTATATGTACACCCAGGCTTCTATGAACACCTGAACAGTTAATACATAAAAATATACCATGATTTACAGACACCCAATCGGGGTTAGATATTCCACAATCAAAACATTTGTTATTGCTTTCATCTTCTTTCTTTAATCTATTAATAAGTTCTACAGCGGCTGCATTCATTTTTCTATATTTTTTAAATGAAAATATGTCACGTGCGTGTAATGATCAAGGTAATACAAAAAAAAAAAAAAATAATAATAATAAAACAATATAATATAATATAATAATAAAGTAATAATAAAGGAAAAAATAAAAGTAAAACTAAAAAGATCAACTGAAAATTTTATAAAATATATAATATTTGTACATATTGATGGCAACAGTTTTTTTCTTATTATAACTAGAATTATTCAAATAATATGAAATCTTATTAAGTCCATCTATAATGTTACATGTATATATTATATATATACAAGAAAAAAAAAGGAAAAAATGAAAAAAATAAAGGGGAAAATATAGTGTAATTATATAAATATATATATATGTATAAATAAACGAAAAAAGATAAGAAGAGAAATGAAAAAAAAAATTACACAAAGTAAAAAAGAAAAGTAAAAATATATATATATATATATATATATTATGTTTATGGAAAAATTACCAAATGCACTATATTTATCATACAAAGGAATGAAAAATATATATATCCAATGAAATTTTTGTTATGATTTAAAAAGAAGAAAAAAAAAAAAATTGAATTTATTAAATAATAAAGTATTTTTTTTTTTTTTTTTTTTTTTTTTTTACCCAAAAAAAAATTATGTACTTATTAACTATATATATATATATATATATAATATGAGAAAAATATATAAGTTTTGTTTTTAATGAACAAATTTTTATACAGATAAAATAAATAAATAATATATAAAGAGAAAATTAATAAGAAATTATAATACATGTATATTATATATATATATATATTATATTTTTTTATCAATATTATTTATAAATTTTATTAAGTTTATTTATTAATATATTATTTTTTTTTATGATAAAAAAAAAAAAAAAAAAAAAAAAAAAAACGCAGGAAATATATATATATATATATATAAATAATATATAATTTATTATATATATTTTTTTCATAAGTTATATATGATAATTTTAACTAAAACCAAAAATGTACGGGCATTTTGTCATATTCGTATTTCATTCCTTATTTTTTAATTTTTAAATTGATAAATTTTTTTTTTTCTTGTTTTTCATTTTTTATGTTTTGTATGTATATTTTATTGAGCTTTTGTTTTCCATATATACTTGCTTTTAATTAAAAGATAAGAAAATTGTTCTTTTTTTTTTTTTCTTTCATTTACGAGAAATAATATTTAAAAGAGAGAAGGAATTAATATTTGGAAAAATTTATAAAACATAGAATAAAAAACAAAAAAACTACATATATATATATATATATATATATATATATATATATATATATTATATAATCATTACGAAGAAAAAACATTATTTTGGTTATTTACAAAATAAATGGAACATGCAAAAATTGATTAAATTTTGTCTTTAAGCTTTTTTATGTTTTGTTTGTTTGTTTTTTTTTATAAAGTGCATTTATAATATATATAATTATGGAGAAAAATATAGTATGTACCTATATATTATATATGTAAAAAAAAATAATAAAATGTATGGATACACATATAAATGGATTAATATCATGTATATATATTATAATATTAATCGATAAATATATATGTATAATTTATAGACAACTACAATTGCATATTATTAATATGAATCCATACATATATATATATATATATATATATATATATATTTATGTCATATCAAAAAAAAAAATTAAATAAAATAATTTTATTTTAATACAGATAATAATTTATACATTCTAAAATATATATATTAAATATATATCTTTAATAAACTATTTTATACTTCAATATATAAATATATATATATATATATATATGTATAACACAAATATGATGAATGTTACAAATATTAATTCTTTTCAGTTTATCATTTTTTATTTTTTTTTTTTCGACCTATATGTGTATATATGAATTAGCAAAAAAAAAAAAAAAAACATAAACAAAATAAAATATAAATATATACCAATACAAAAATATCCAGTTATAATTTTTCTGAATATATATAGATGTATATTTTTTTACGTATTAATTTTTTTTTTCTCCAAAAAATTTCTGAATAAATATATTATATTAAATTTAAAAAAAAATGTAGTTTTTTTTAATCTTTTAAAATTATATATATATATATATATATTATTATTATTATTATTATACTTATTTGTAATTCCTTTTATTTGATTTTCTTTTTTATAATTTTCTCCATATATGTTTTTATGTGTGTAAACATACACATAAAAAATTTGAGGAGAAATAAAAAATTATTTTGTGCATGCACAAGTCAGGTAAATTTAAATGTTTTTTTTTTTTTCTGGTAATTATTATATAAATGCCAAAGCAAAGAGGCTTTCGTCCACAAGGGCTTATTGCCCCCATACAGAGAATTAAATATACTGGGTAAGATATATATATTGTAAGCAACATGATAAATAAACAAATAAATAGACATATATTATATATATATATATATCTTCATTTGTATGTTATATTTTTATGTGGAATATATATCGTTTACATATTTATTTATTTATTTATTTATTTATGTTTTTATTATATTATATTGTATGTTTTCTTATTATTTCCAAACAGCCCAACGATACTAGACAAAATAAACCGAGAAAGTAGACCAACATGGGACGATTTAAAAGACAGAATTAAAAATCAGGAAGGATGTAAAATGCTTGAAGAATATGAAAATGCAAAATACCTTGAAGAATTAAATAAGAACAGAGAGGAGAAAATAAAAGAACAAGAAAAAAGATACATAAAAAAACTGAAAAAAGAATATAAAAAAAAAAAAAAAAAAAAATAGTGACGATAGTAATACAACAGATGAAAGTTCTCAAGATGAAGATTCTAAGAAAAAAAAAAAAAATAAAAAAAAAAAATACAGTGATGATATGAGCTCGGATGAAACTTCTGATTATGATAAATCTAAGAAGAGAAAAAAAAAAAAAAAAAAACGAAAATATAAACATTCCTCAAGTAGTGATGAAAGTATGTCATCTAGTGATAATTCATCATTAAGGAAAAACAATAAAAAGAAAAAAAGAAAAAAAAATTCATCTTCATCAATGAGTTCTTCGAGTGATTCGAATGGCAAGAAAAAACATAAAAAGCAAAAGAAAAGTGTAAGTCATAAATTTATTAAAAAAAAAATTAATTATATAAATATTTTGCAACAAATATATGTATATATAATAAATATTATATATATTAAAAAATTTTTTTTTATAGGATAATGTCAACCCTTTTAAGTTATCAAGTTTCTTTAAAATGAAATAAAAAATAAATAAGTAAATAATATATAGATTAAATGAATAAATAGTTACATATATAATATATATATATATATAATTTTTTTTTTTTTCTTTCTTTTTTTGTTTTATACAGTTTTTAATTAA
The DNA here is from genome assembly GCA_900257145.2 of Plasmodium billcollinsi. Taxonomy (NCBI): domain Eukaryota; phylum Apicomplexa; class Aconoidasida; order Haemosporida; family Plasmodiidae; genus Plasmodium; species Plasmodium billcollinsi. Next base: position 1,892,834 of record LT990241.1, read on the forward strand.
AAAAATATTAAAATGAAATGGAAAAAAAAAAAAAAAATTTCATTTTTTTAAATAAATTAAAACTTAATTTTTATTTTAATCAAAATGTTAAAAAAAAAAAATATGTTTAATAACAGTTTTTCAAAAAATATATATATATCCGTTTTTAAAATGTTGTGAATTAATCTAATTGATCCAAATCGTCCTATTCGAAAAAATAAATATATAAATAAATAAACACATACACACTATATATAGATGAACATAATTATATATATATATATATATATATATTTAATATTTTTTTAGTGTTATATTTTTTATCTTGTTGAAATTCAAATTATTACCAGTTCATCAATAAATAGGTCACTATTAATTGGAACTTCATCTTCTCTTTTTTCTAAATATAAAAAAAAAAAAAAAAAAAAAAAAAAAAATTAAAATATTATATTACATATATTTGTATAAAAATAATGCATTCATAATTTAAACAATATGTAATTTCTTTTTTTTTTTTCAATATTTATACCATTAAGATTTTCTTTTATTTCTCCGTTTACACAATTTTTCTTTTCTGGAGTATCTTCCTTATCATCCTCATCATCATAAAACAAGTCATCGTATTCGTTCGTATTAGCCGCATTATCATCATCAACAAATAATCTGAAAAAATAGAAAAAAAATAAAATAATAAAATAAATAAATAAATAAACACATATATATATATATATATATATATATGTTACAATATGGTTATGATATAACAATGAAATAATAATTATATAATAATACAATAGAATGATTTTTTTTATATCCAATTTTTTGTTTGTATATCTTACGTTGGGTCATAGGTAAATAATTCTTTTCCTGATAATACATTGGTTTTCGCTTTTTTCTCGACTTTTTCTTTTTGATCGTCTTTTTTTAATTTATATTTATCAGCGTTTTCTTCTTTCCACTTTTTGAACAATTCCAAAGTGACTGGTGTGCCATTATTTATATATTTCATTCTCTAAAAAATAACAGGAGAAAAATATTTATTATAATAATATAAAACTCAATATACTTTATATATGATACAAATATAATATACATATAAGTCTTATAGCTCTAATATTAAATACCTCTTCTTCAATGATGTCTTCTAAAGGTGTTTCGTCTTTTTCAGCTTCTGTTGGTTCTTGTTTTTTTAACACATAGCCTATAAATATATTTATAAAATATACCATCGATATATAAAGGTCAAAATAAGATTATAATCACAAACAGCTAGCTATATATGCTTTTTTTAATTATATAAACAAACATATATTTTCCATCTCATACCTTGAGGTAAGCAATGTTTATATTTACAATTATCTCCTCCATTCGGACAAACCCAAAACCATCCATATTGCTTTAAAAAAAAAAAAATAAATAAAATAAAATAAAAAAATAAAACAAAAAAATAAAAAAAAACTGAGGCTTAACTATCTATATATTATCAATATGATTACTATTTATTTATTTTGTTATTTCATTTGTTCTTAAATATTTACCTTATTTTCAACGGCGTTTAAAAAGAATTTACAAATGATATCTGTTTTATTTACATTTTTGTGCCTAATATTTATAACTTCGTTTAATTTATGTATATCCCATTTATCTATAGTATCATTTTCTTTATCATTTTTACTATCTCTGATATCAGTATATATATCAATTTTTTGTGCTTCTTTGGATTTTTTAGGGTCGTACGTAGTTGATGTTGTTTCGTTGATTTTTTTAACCTTTTCGGTTTCTACAAAAAAAAGGAAAAACATAAAATTGATGTACACACATATATGTAGTTTATTTGTGTACATGTGTATCGTTCCATCTTGTAACACACATATCAATAGGAATATTGAATATATTCACATATATATTTCATTATTTTTACTTTGATAGATTGAATTTAATAATAATTTTTGTTGATTTAGTTTTTCTTTCTCCTTCTCTTCTTTCCTCTTTTCTTCAGGTTTTCTTTTAGTTTGAAATACTTGTTGCTGAACACCTTTTATATATCTGTAAAAGAGAAATGTGAAGGGGACGTAAACATGTACATATAAATATATATATATATATTTATATATACGTGTTTATTTTTATGTTTATATTATTTTTTCGTTTTTATTATTTCAGCTTTTTACCTTTGAACACTTTTACTCTTATTCTTGTTCTTTAATCCAAATGTTTTATCTTCTACAATTTTTTGTTTTTCTTTTTCTAATTTTTTATTGCTTTCTTTTTTTGGAGGCATTTTTTTCTTTAGTATAATTCATTCACATATGTATATATATATATATATATATATTTATTTTAATCTGTATGTCCTACTTAATTTTTTTCTTTATCTAATAAATATTTAGATTTTCATATATCATTCGAACACATATATATATATATATATATATATATATATATTGTAATATAAAAGCACGTCCTAAATATATGAAGAAAAAAAAAAACGAAAAACTTTTTTCCTTTTTCTTTCACTTTTTTATATTAGGACAGATATTTATTATAATGTATATAATAACTAGATGAATAAAAAGGTATATTTAACGAATTAGTACAATATAGAGATAGGTGTAGTTATAAACAAAACTGATAAAAACAATAACATACATATGTATTAATATATATATATATATATATATATATATATATTATAATTATGAATTTGAAAAAAGAATGTGATAAAAAAAAAAAAAAAAAAATTTATACGTTTATTACAGTTACTAAATTAAACACCTTACGTATTTTAAGCATCATTATAATAATATAATATTATTTTATATATATTATAAAATAAGGCGAGGAAAAAAAAAAAAAAAAAAAATACAATAAAAAAATTCAAGGGGAAAACAGGTATTTTCTTATTATATATTAAAAAAAAAAAAAGAGAAATGAAATAAGAAGAAAAATGTTTTGACATATAAAAGATGAATTCATTTGACATAAAAAAAAAAAAAAAAATAATAAATAAATAAATAAATAAAACTTACATATATTATGACAAAGTTTATATAAAAATAATTATATATTATATAATATATAATAAACCCTTCTTAATATATATAAAGATATATAATATATATATATATATATATATATATATATATAATATTATTATTATTTATTTTTTTTTTTTTATAGATTTATATTAAGTATAAAATTTAACCTAAATTTTTCAAGAATGCAACATTAAAAAAAAAAATTAATAAATGAAAAAAAAAAACAATATTTTATATGATAAAAATAATAATAATAAAATAATTATTATTTAATAATTATTACCATGCATACATACATATATGTATATATATATATATATATATATATATATAATAAGTTATTATAGGCTTACAATATATATTATATATATAGGTATTTACTCATACATTAAAAATTTATGTTAATTAATTATATGTATAAAAAATAATTTATTAAAAAGTATTATATATATATATATATCTATGTAGTATGTATATATAAACATATATATATTTTTTTAACCATAGTATTATTAATATTTATAAAAATTATAAAAGCCGAATAATTCGTATATATTTATAATGTTAAGATATTTTTATGTTTAATCTATTAAGATAAAATTCCTGGAACATTTTTCTTTAATTTTCCTTGTTTATTTTTTTTATGTTCAAATTATAGAAGATAGATTTGTTAGGAATCCTATGAGACATTTTTATTTGTTTATAAAATAAAAAAAAAAGAAAGAAAAAAAAAAAATTATATTCATTTGTATGTATAAAAAATATAAAATAAAAAAAAAAAAAGTGTTATAATTATATGATCATAAATTCAAATACAGCATGTCATAATTTCAATAATATATATATATATATATATATATATGTGTGTATATATATATTTTTTTTTTATATGATTATAGTTTTATGTGATGAGATATGTCTTCGTCATATTACACAATACAATTACTCTATACGGTTGTAAAAATAATTTTTTAAGAAAATGTTTTAACCTAATTTTGAATTCGAGAAATTATTGCACTTGTAAGAACATAAACAAAATTTCACCAAAAAAAAAAAAAGATATTAAATATAACAATATAACGTACGGTAATAAATATAATAATGTTAGAAAAGATGAATGTGAATTTCCTAAGGGTGTGGATAACACATATAGTACATATAATGATAAAATAAACTTATATCTTGGAAATAAAAATATAAATATAAAGAATCTATTAACACATATTAAGAATCATAAAAAATTGTTATTATATACTTTATGTAAAATATATGAAAAGAAACAATTTAATAAAATACCTAATGATGCAATTAATGAATTATATCATAATATATGTGAACAAGTTTTGGAAAGAACGCAAGAAAAGTTGAATCGAAGGGAAAGATTAATATTTTTAAGTTGTATAAATGATAAAAATTATGCTGAAAAGGTTAATATCATTAAAAGTAATAATAATAATAATAATAATAATAATAATAATAATAATGATGATGATTATAATGATGATTATGATAATTATTTTACAAATAAGACTTATAATAAATATAATAATATATTTGATGAAAAAAATATGTTTCTTTATTTTTGTACAATTTTAAAAAATAGAAAATATTATTTACAAGATAAAGATATAGTTAATGATATATTGTTATTTTTCGATAAGAAAATTAATATAATGAGAATAAATAATATATCATTATATTTGTCTAATATATCCTATTTAAATAGTAAGGTTATTATAAAAACCAATATGTTATATTATTTTGTTCTTTATATATTAAAATATATAAAATATAAAATTAAAAAAAGAATGGATCTTAACAATATTTATCATTATGTGACACTGTTAACATCATGTATGCATATATCAAAATTGAA
>LT990241.1:1902726-1940226 GCA_900257145.2 Plasmodium billcollinsi
ATTTTTTTCATTTCCTTTTTTATGAGATACCTTTAATTAATTTTTTTTGCAAAAGTAATCCTTATAAAAATAGGATGGATATGAATTTTATTTTTTTCCCTTTTTTTTTTTTTATTCTTTTTTTATGATAAAAAAATATTTGTTAAACAGTATATTTTTTTATTTTTTATTGAATTTTTTTTTTTTTTTTTTTTTTATTTATAATATAAAAATAACATGTTTAAGAAAACCATGCAGCAGAAAAGACAATCTTTTATAAAGAACAAGGTAATGAATGAAAGAAAAAAAAAAAAATAATGTTATTGTGTATATATAATGTGCTTTGTAGCAACATCTGTGTTTGGTAACATATATTATGGGATAAATATTGTACCCATATATATATATATATATATATATATATATATATATATATATATGTGTGTGTTTATTTATTTATTCATTAATTTGTTTTATTCATTCATTTATACCTTTGTCTCTTATGAATGTTCATTATGCTTTACATTTTTTTTTTTTTTTTTCCTGCAGAGTGAAGTCTATCCTCAGAAAAGCGTAAACCTTGGTAACAAAATAAAAGTTCGAAGTAAAAGTATGAACAGTAAAATAAAAGTTGTGGTAAGAAAGAGACCACTGAGCGAATTAGAAAAGAAGAAAAAAGAAAGTGATATAATTACAGTAAAAAACAATTGCACACTTTATATAGATGAACCAAGATATAAAGTTGACATGACAAAATATATAGAAAGACATGAATTTATTGTAGATAAGGTTTTTGATGATACAGTTGATAATTTCACTGTATATGAGAATACAATAAAACCATTAATAATAGATTTATTTGAGAATAGTTGTGTATGTTCTTGTTTTGCTTATGGTCAAACAGGTAGCGGGAAAACATATACTATGTTAGGTTCACAACCATATGGTCAGAGTGATACACCTGGTATATTTCAATATGCAGCAGGAGATATATTTAACTTTTTAAATATTTATGATAAAGATAATACTAAAGGAATATTTATATCATTTTATGAAATATATTGTGGTAAATTATATGATTTATTACAAAAACGTAAAATGGTAGCAGCATTAGAAAATGGAAAAAAAGAAGTTGTAGTAAAAGATTTAAAAATTTTAAGAGTATTAACAAAAGAAGAATTAATATTAAGAATGATAGATGGAGTTTTATTAAGAAAAATTGGTGTAAATTCTCAAAACGATGAATCATCTAGATCACATGCTATATTAAATATTGATTTAAAAGATATAAATAAAAATATATCAATTGGAAAAATAGCTTTTATTGATTTAGCTGGTAGTGAAAGAGGAGCTGACACAGTTTCACAAAATAAACAAACACAAACAGATGGGGCTAATATTAATAGATCTTTACTAGCTTTAAAGGAATGTATTAGAGCTATGGATTCAGATAAAAACCATATACCTTTTAGAGATTCAGAATTAACTAAGGTATTAAGAGATATTTTTGTTGGAAAATCTAAAAGTATTATGATAGCTAATATTTCTCCTACCATTAGTTGTTGTGAGCAAACATTAAATACATTAAGATATTCTTCAAGAGTTAAGAATTTTAAAAATAAATCTACATGTATAAATGAAGAAGACGATACGAATACAGAAAGAATTAGTATATTAGATTCAAAAGGCAGTGAAATAAATGCATCTAGTATAGAAAATGTTGTTATCAAATCGAATAATCTTCTATCTAATAATAATAATAATAATAATAATAATAATAGTAATAATAATAATAGTAATAATAATAATAGTAATAATAGTAATAATAATAGTAATAAAGTGAATCGTATCAAAATTAATGATAAGATAGAAAGAAATAATATCTTAAAAAATAAATCTTTTGATAAACCTAGGGAAGGATTCACATCAACCTTTGGAAAATACAATTCACTTAATGATATAGACAAAATAAAAAAAAATAAGAAAAAAGGTTTAATTAATTATAAGGGTACTTTATATAATGACAACACCATAAACAAAAAGCACAACATCAACAATAATGATAATAATGATAATAATAATAATAATAATAATAATAATAATAATAATAATAATAATAATAATAATAGCAATAATAATAATAATAATAGTATGGTCGATAACATCATCAATCATATGATCAATAATAATGTTAACAATAATATCAATGTCAACAATAATAATAATAATCCTAACAATCATATTAATATTCATAATAATAACAATCATATTAATATTCATAATAATAATAATAACCATCTACCACAACCAAACTATGCATTTACTGATACTTCCGATTTTTCTTCTCTTGACGAAATGAACTGCAATTTAAACAATAACGACAAAAGCATTTTTCTACACAAAAAAAATTTAAGAGAAAACAATAAATTGAAAAACAGAACTAGTTGTGATAGCATTATGAACAAGAAGAAAAACAATCATCATTTAGCTAGACATAGTGTCGGAAGTAAATTAACAATGTTTTCGTATGACCCACAAAAAATGAAGACTAATATGTTTTTTAAAAGTAATATAAATAAAATTGAAGATAATACACCTAAAGATATACTATATGATTCTAGGAATGTATCGAATATTAATGGTAATCTTTTATTAGGGTTAAATAAAAATAATCATTATAATATCCCGACAAAGGATGAAAATAATATTGATAATAATATGAACAGTATAAATAATAGTGTTATTAATAGTATAAATAATAGTGTTATTAATAGTATAAATAATAGTGATATGCATAGTATTAATAATAGTAATATGAATAGTTTTAATAATAGCAACAGCAATAGCAATAGTATTTATAAAAGTAATTATAATAGTAATCACTTTATATCAGATGTTCAAATAAGACACATCAATGAAATAGACACTAGCAATAAAAATAATGACAACATATTTTTTGATGCTATATCTTGTGATAATAATATGAATAATAATATAACAAATAATAATAATATTAATAATAACAATAATAACAATAATAACAATAATAATATTGATGTGGCCAAATATAATAATCGTGATGTAACAAATAGCTCTATGAAGTTGTATGCTTATAATAGTCACAACTTATTTCAGACTGATAATAATAAAAATACATATAGAAATCAGAATACAAGTACAAATAATAAAGATAAGAATATAAATTATTCAATGAATTTTTACGATTATAATTTAAATGATAAAAATAATTTGACGGATTTAAATGGTAAGGAACAAAAGGAGAAAAACATCTATGGAAGTGATATTAATATTATTAAAAATAGCAACAGTTTTGAAAAAAAGAAAAAAACGAATTTTTACAATAATAACAATATTGTTATGGTAAATAATAATATAGGAAATAGCAATAGTCCCCTTATGAAATATGGTTTATGTGGTAATCATATAAGTATTGATAATAAAATGAAAGATACTAAAATGAAAGATACTAAAATGAAAGATAATAAAATGAAAGATAATAAAATGGAAGATAATAAAATGGAAGATAATAAAATGAAAGATAATAAAATGGAAGATAATAAAATGAAAGATAATAAAATGAAAGATAATAAAATGAAAGATAATCATATAAAAAGTAATAGTAATAGTAGTAATAATATTTGTAATAATATTTATAATAATATTTATAATAATATTTATGATCATAATTCATTTCAAAATGATTATTGTCACAGTGATAATAATACCTTTAGTGATAGAAGAAAAAAAAATATTAATATAAATAGTAACATATACGAAAATGATGATATAATTTATACAATAAATAGTTTAAATGATTATATGAGCAATACCTTATTACATTTTAAAGAGAAATATACATACCCAACAATAAGCACAAATAAAGATATAAATAATAAAGAAATTGAAGGAAAACATACTAGACTTGATGATCGAGATAAATATGATAATAACGATGTTGCTGATAATGATAATAATGATTATAGTAATAATGACAATAGTAGTAATGATAATAATAATTATTATTATTATGAACATAATGAGGATGATATTAATAAAAATTATAATAATAATGATAATAATGATAATAATAATAATGATCATAATAATAATGATCATAATAATAATGATAATAATAATGATAATAATAATGATAATAATAATAATGATGATGATGATGATGATGATGTAGATTTGCATAATATAAAAAATTTTAATAATAATGAATATCTTAGCTACTTTCAAAAAAATGTAGATACAATAATAAACAATTGCTTAAATTCCTTAGATATTACTAGTATGTATGAAGATACAAAAGATATACTAAATAACATCTTATTATCTAAATATAAAGCTGATAAAGATAATGTTATAAAAAAATATATTAATGAAGATATAAAAAATATGTCTTTAGAAGAAATAGATAAAACAGCTCAGTTAGTGTATGAAAAGAGAAAAGTATTACTTACAAAATTATTATTATTATTTAAAAAAAATGTAGATACACAAATAAATAATGAAACAAGTGATTTGAGAAAAGATCTAGTAATGTGTCACATATGTAATAATAATCCTGATGATCAATTTCATTTTTATGCATATAGTAGACTAGAAAAAGATATTATTAATTTAATTATGTTAAGACAATTATGGTGTGAAAGTGAAAACTTAAGACTCTTATATCAATTCTTAGTAGTAGAATATCAAAATAAATCAGCAAATTCTATTTTATTAAATGTCTCTTCAAATAATGCTGACATTATATCACTTAATAAAAAATCCATGCAAGATAACATCAAAAATGGTATAGACCACAACAATATGCAAACAAAATAAACAATATTAATATGAATATTATATATATATATATATATATAATTATATTTTGAAATTCATTCATGTAACAAATATAATGACATTTTAAATTTTATCAAAGTATTTATTTTTTTCAACAAGTACTAATACAAAATAAAACAGTGCACGTGTTTATTATAGATACATATATATATATATATATATATATATATATATATATATATATATATATATAGGCATATTTTTTTCTTTTTTCTTTTTTTTGTGCAAATTTTGCTATATATAAAATTATATGTTTGTTTTTTCTTTTTAAATTATTAAATATATATATAAACATATAGAGAAATATATATATTTTTAATGTAACATATATCTGAACATAAAAAATTTATATATATGGATTATTTTTATTAAAATATTATGACATGTTCTATTTTAAAACGTTGAAATGTGTAGACAAATATTATAATATTTTTAATACATACATATATATATATATATATATATATATATATATATATATATTTTATTTTTATAATGTCATAGTATAACCATATCTACGTAATAGGGATAATGCAACAACTCTTTGATTATTTTTCTCTTTAAGTTTAAGAAGATAATTGTGTCATATACTTGGTTATATAATTCTGAGTGTGTATAAATTTGTTTTTCTTCAAATGGAAATGCTGATATGAAAAGAAGATGCAAATAAGATGAATGATCAATTATATTAACTTGGTTAACATATTGATTATTATTATTATTATTATTATAAGACGTCTCTATTTCCTTTTGTATTATATTTTTTGGTTCATATCCATTAATATCCATGCTGATTTTAGTATTCATAAATTTATAATTAAAAATATCAAATAAATTAATACCATTATTTTGATCGTGCTTTATATTATCATATTTTATATTTTTATTTATATACATATTATAATTAGATGGAAACGCATTTGCTTTATTTTTTTTCTCTGTTTCATGATATTTTAAATATTTATAATATAATAAATTATTTTCAATAATTTTAATGTATTTTTGATAAGGTAATAATATATAATTATTTTTAATAGAATTGTTATTTTTTGTCCTTTTTTTATTATAAAATATTAAAAGATTATTACATACCTTTTTGATAGTATGTATATAAGAATTATAAGATGTAGTATGTAATATATTTTTATTGTCGAAATAATTAAATAGACATGAAAATTCTTCAGATTTTATGTTACCTTTTGATGTATATTCATGTATATATAAAATTTGATAAGTTATTAATTTTAATTGTGTTTTAGCCTTTATGTTTATATTATGTAACATATTTGATTTAGATATTTTTTCTAAGAAATAATTCAAATGATTAATTAAAAAAACTTTTAAAAATTCATTATTATAATAACATAAATAAAATGTTATATTTATTAATGTTTGTAATGATATTATCTTATTATAATTATTTAATATAATACGAGTAAATTGTTCATTGTAATAATTTAATTTTAATAAGGATATAGAAATATTTCCTAAAGATTGATCATTAATAATATTATATACATTTTTTGTTTTTATTAATTTATATAATAAATATTTTATTAATACATGATCTTGTATTTTAAAAGAAGCATATGAATGTATAATATTACCTATATGTACTAAATTTAAAGGAAATATATTTTTTTTTAAAATATAAGAAATTTGATGAAATATATCATATCTCAATATTTTCATATGTTGTATAGCTCCTAGACTATTTGTTACAAGTTGTGAGAAAAAAAAGTTATCATATATATTTTTTTTTTTTTTTATTTCCTTTTTTGTATCTTTTAAATATATAAAATTCATATGTTGTTCATTTTGTGAACATTTTTGTTTTTTTTCTTCTTTTTTTTCTTCTTTTTTTTCTTCTTTTTTTTCCAAATGATATCTTTCTTCCTCTTTAATATTTCTTATGAGTTTATTTAAATACACATTCACTAAATTACTCAAATATAAATTTAATACATAATTACTAATAAACAAACGATTGATAGAAAAATTAGAATTATGATATAATTCTTCATAATTATGTAAAGATAAATGTATATAACTATTTAATTTCTTGTAATATGGTATATTATTATAATTTATATATTTATTATATATCAACTTTGTTATGAAATTATATATATAGGTCTTATTAAATAATTTACTGAATTCATTGATATTATAAGAATTAATAAAATGTTCTGTAATTTTATATAAGGAATTTAAAGAATTCACTATGTACTTTATATTGTTTTGAATATTTTCTACATTATAAATATTGTCATAATTATAACAAAACATATTTTTATCATTCTCAATGTTTTTTATATTATATGAAGATGTTATATTTATGTATTTATTATTCATTATAATTTTTAACAAATTTATAAAATTTATATATTTTAAATTATCACCAAATATGTAGTTATTACTATTATAATTATTATGTGCATTTCTTTTTGCTTGATCATTTATGTGAAATAACTTATGGATATTATCATCTTTGGAAGATTTCATCAGATATTCATTCCTTTTCTTATCATCTATACATAATTCAGATAATAAATATGGTTCATTTTTTATATACAGTTGTAGTATCAATATTAAATAATTATCAAATAAAATTAATAAACTCTTTAATATATATTTGTACTCCTCCTTGGTAAATTTAAAATGAACAAAAAATTTTGAAAACATATTTAAAAAGGAGGAATAAAATACTTGTACATCATTATTATTATAAATAAATATATTTTTACTTTCATTCTTATGACATTTATTATATATGTATTTATGCATATCTTTGTCTATATATTTATATTTATCTATATCTGTATCTACATCTATACCTACACCTGCATCTATATCTATACCTATATCTGCATCTATAGATATACCTTTATCTATACCTATATCTATACCTTTATCTTCATTTTCATGTTCATTCTCATGTTTATCTTTATCCTTATTACCATAATGATCTCCCTTATATTTAAGTAATAAAATATGACTATAGTTTATATATTTAAAGAGAACACATTTTAACGTTCCTTCGTTTATAATATTTAAATTTCTGAAAGATGAATAAATAGATAAAATATTAAGAGGGGTAAAATACAGATAATTATAACATAAATATTTAAGAAACATTTGAGGAAAGCTATTATATAACAGGTGTCTTATAAATATGATTTTGTCTTTATGATTTATTAAAATATGATTTGAATTATTTAAATATACAAAATAATGTATTAATGAATGAAAAAATAAGGTTAACCATTTGATATTATATTTAATATTATTATGTCTATATATTGACATATTGTCATATTTTAATTTGTTTATTTTATTTTCTTGTTTTATTCTTTCTCTTTTTATATCTTTTAATTTCTGATTACACTCTATATTGACTATGTTATTAATATAAAAATGTAATTTATTTATCAGTATATATAAAAACAAAAAATTATAATATTTTATTTTTATATGAATGTAAAATATAAATACAAGATCTATAAGATTCATGCTGTTCAATAACCTTTCGCTTATTCTATCTAGAAAAAATAAGAACTCTTTTTTTTTTTCTTTAAATTCATCATTAAAATACTCATAAAATGTATATAGTTTTAATATAACATTTTTATCATATAATTTATTATCAAACATATAGAGATAACTAATTTGATAACTTATATGTTTGTATAAATCTTTTAAATATATATGTTTGATATTTTTATTATTAATATTGCTATATATTACTATATCATATTTATTCAGCATATTATATAAAATATTTTTTTCAAATAAATTGTTCGATTGGTTATCTATATCATAAGAACTTGAAGAATTATGTATATTATTTGTGTCATGCGTATTGTTCATATCATCTTTGCATATATCATTATTGTTATAATTATTTATTAATATATGGTTTTTCTCTTTATTATATATTTTATATGTACTTTGTTTTATATTGTTTACATTATTAAAATTATAATTGTTTGTATTTGTACATATATGTTCACTTGTATGTTCACTTATATGTTCACTTATATGTTCACTTATATGTTCACTTATATGTTCACTTATGTTTGTTTTGTTTGTTGATGTATGGTGTTCTATACATGAATATATGAAATTATCATCAAAATTTTGATCATAATTATTAGCATTACAATTATGATTGTATATATAATTAATACACCTATTTAATATCCTATCGTTTTGTATTATATGATTTAGTAACCTCTTTAAAATAAGTAAATAATTTAATTTCGTTAAGATTTGAAGAGCTATACTTTTTTGAGGAAGGGAATCTTCAAAAAAATGTTTAACAACTTTCCCATCAAATTCTATATATAAAAATAAATATTTTATATCTTTATATGTATGATTTCTCTTTAAATGCATATATTTACTTATCCTATTTTTATATAAGATTTTTCTCTGTTCACTTATATTAAATCGATTATCAAATGATAAATATGTTTTACACATAGAGGGTTCATATTTCCATATATGAAAAATATTTTCTCCTTTCTTATTATTTTTTATGGCAACATTTTGTACAGTGTGAATATTATTTTTTATATTCGTAATATATCTAACATTTTTTATCATTCTCATATTTTCTTTTATTAATCACTCGTCTGAACAGGGTTAAAGCAATATTCAAATGAATTCTTCCATTTTCTTTTATAACTAAGTAAAATTATGTATACATATAATAAATAAATATAAATAAATATAAATAAATACATACATATATATATATATATATATATATATATATATATATATTATAATTTTTTTATAATTTTTTTTTTTCTTTTCAGAAAGATTCAGAAATGTTGCTATTAATATTTACATATATATATATATATATATATATATGTGTATATTCATTTATTTATTAGTGTATACGATTAATTTATTATATATATTTATGCTCTCAATTTTTAATTTTTCTTTTCTTATAATCATTTGTGTAGATAATAAAAAGAAGCCCAACCAATGGAAGAAAGTGTGAATAAAATAAAGCCATATGAATTAATTCTTCAAAAGGGTAAAAAAAAAAAAATAAGCAATATAAATAAATATAAATATAAATATAAATATATATATATATATATATTTTTTTTTAGAACTCATGGACTTGGATGTAATAGAAGGTGTTGAATTATTCCCACTTGATGAAAAGAATTTAAAAGAAATTTATTTATCAATAAAACCGACAGATGGTTATTTTAAAGATAAGAAGTTTCGCTTTGTAATAAAATTTAAAGAGAGCTATCCAATAACCCCACCAAAAATTATATGTCTCAGCAAAGTAAAAAAGGAAGAAGAAAAAAAAAAAAATTTATATATATATTATATATATATGTAGAAAAAATAATTCTATAATTTCATATTATTAAAATTGCAGATATTTCATCCGAATATTGACGAATCAGGGAATGTATGTTTGAATGTTTTAAAGTTAGAATGGAATCCAATAATAAATTTGCAAATGTTAATATTAGGTCTTTTATTACTATTAGATGTAATTGAATAAATATAAGATATATGCATTTATATATTTGAAAATTACTTATAGGATTAATATATATATATATGTACAAATTAGCCATTTTTTATTCTTCATTTTTGTCTTTATTTAGGAGCCTTCGACAGATGATCCCTTCAACAAAATTGCAGCAGAAGTTTTTAAAAATGATATAAATAAATTTCAAGAAATAAATGATGCTCTATATAAAGAAGAGCAACAAAATAATAAATAAATAAATATAAACATAAATATATAAATATATAAATATATATATATATATATATATATATATATATATATATATATATATATATATATATATATAGACATTGCTTTGTGGTGTATATATTTATATTCCTTTATTATTTTTTTTTTTTTTTTGCTCTACATTTAAATATAAATTTTTGATTACTAATTGATTTACAATTCTTAGTTATTTATTTTTTTGTAAAATAAATGAATAAACATTTTCTTTTTTCTTTTTTCTTTTTTCTTTTTTCTCTTATTTATTTATATGTTTGAAAAATTAAAAACATATAGTTTTTTTAAGAAAACGAAATCAACTTAAATATATTTAAAATCTAAATGTGTAATTTTTAAAATTGTTCCACCACGAATAAGTATTTTTATTTATTGTATTTTTTTGAAGAAAAATTAAACATATTATTTTTTTTTGTATTAGTCATATTGTTCGTTTTATTTTTCTTTCTTTAAATAATAAGTTCATAAAACCATTTTCTTTTGAATGAAAAGCCCTCCAACGTTGTGTGTACAAAAAGAAAAAAAGAAAAAAAATATTATACATATATATATATATATATATATATATATATATATATATATATATATGTATATTTATACGTTGGGCTTATAAAAAAATAAAACATATATTTTATAAATTTATTTTATCATGATTATTAATATTATATATACGCACTATATCAAGTTTCATAAAAGTATTTGAGAACACATGAAAAATCAAAAATATACATAATATATATATATATATATATATATATTTATCTATTTATTTATTTTTATTTTTTAACTGTTTTCATCAGAATAGTATAAAATTAACACACGCAAAAATTAAATGAAGATTTATTAAATATATATTTAGAGATTAATCTTGTATATTTTATAACGCCGGTTTTTTGTGGCCATGATTTTTTCCAGGCATTTCCTTGTTTGTGCTAATAAAAAAAAAATTGTAGATCGATTTTTTTATTTTAAAAAAATTGAGAAAAAGGGTTTTTATGCCTCTAAATGGATACGTAGATTACAATTATTAAATGAAAAATATAATTATAAAATAGATAAAGAAGAAGAAATAGAATATGAAGAGAAAAAAGAAGATGATAATATAAAAAAAGTATATCCTTTATGGAATAGTAGAAGAACAGGATTATTAGGTTATAAAATTGGATGTATGAGTATATGGGATGTGTGGGGAGTTAAACATGCTGTTACAGTTGTTAAAATAGATAATTGTTATGTTATAAATCAAAAGAATATTAGTAAAAATGGATATGAAGCTTTAGAAGTTGGTGTTGGTAATATGAATGTAATTAAACAAAGCAAAAATAATATTGGGAATTTTATAAAAAGAAAATTAGGATTCACACATAAAATAAAAGAATTTAAATGTACAAGTGATTGTTTTTTACCTATACATCATAAATTTTCTTGTCGGCATTTTTCTCCTGGACAAAATTTATTTATAAGTTCTGGAATAAAAAATAAAGGATTTTGTGGTGCTATGAAAAAATGGAATTTTAGTGGTAAAAATAAATCTCACGGAACAGAAAGTAAAGCACATCGAAGTTTAGGAAGTGTATCTATGGGGAAAACCATAAATATTGTTTTTAGAAATAAAAAAATGAATACTCATATAGGAGAAAAAAGTTTAGTAAAATGTAGTAATAATAAATTATTTCGTATAAATAGTTTAAAAAATTTATTATTTATTAAAGGAACCATTGGAGGATATAAAAATAAAGTTATTAAAATCTCAGATGCTAAAGGAAGATCTTTTAATAAATTTAAAAATAAAATATTCTTATATTATCCTACATTTATATATAAAAAAAACAAAAAATATAAAAATGTAATTGACATGCCACACACTGTAGAAGACCCATTCTTGTATAACGAAATACCTTTATATGACCCTCCCAACAAATAAAAATAAATAAATATAAATATGAATGTGAATATAAATATCAATATATATATATATATATATATATATATATATATATATATATATATATATATATATATGTATATATATTCATGTGTACTTTTACATATGTGACCAAATATTGAAATTTATGTGGTCCTTATATTAAGGACACTACATATATACATTAAGAATTTTTTTTTTAATATCCTAATTTGTCATATTTTTAAAAAACATTATAATACTTATTTCTAATATCTTTTTTACTTTTCTTTTTTTTTTTTTTTTTTCTTTCTTTTTTTGTGATACATTATGATATACTTATTTCCATTTTAAACATAACCTTTATTATCCATGCGCCTTTAAAATATATTTTTTAAAAGTAAAAATATCATTTAATCAAAGAACAGCTTAAGAACCACAAAAGTGACAAAATTATATATATGTGATATGTGATATGTGATATGTGATATGTGTGTCATATATATGTGATATATATGTAATACATACCATATAGTAAAATGGTTTAATCATTTGTAAAAAAAAGAAAAAAGAAAATTAATTTTTCCTTTTTTTTTCCCTCACAACTTTTACATATATATAGTTATAAATTTTCCATATTATATGTGTATATTTACATATATAAGCATGTGAAATAAAAAAAAAAAAAAAAAAAAAAATGCCACCATATATACATATATATATATATATATATATATATATTTTTATCATATGATAATATGAATAATAAATAATATGTCATTAATTATGTGTATAATTCTTAAATCTTATTTTCGTATATGTTTTATTCTTTAAGTATTATATATATATATATATATATATATATATATATATATATATATATTATAATTGTTTATTTGGTGAAATAAGATGAAATGTATTTATTTTGCTTAAATCTAAAAATATATTTGAACTTCAAAATTTTCGTACTTCAAATTCTTTTTTTTTTTTTTTTTTTACTACTATATATTGTACATATATAATTTTTTTGTAAAAGTGATGAAAGATATAAAGTCTAAAAATCCAGAATTTCTTAGTACAACTAAAAGTAAAATGATATAAATATATATATATATATATATATATATATATATATAAATGAAATAATCGTATCCTTTTTTATGAAGAAGGGGATATATAAAAAATAGGAAATCATAATTTATATATGTGTATGCATATTTGTATATTTATGTTTTTTGAATATTATTTGTACAAACAAATAAATATAATAATATATATGTATATGTATATGTATATTTGTTTTATGGTGGCTCAGTAGGTATATAAATATAATATGTTTATATTTATATATTTTTTAATAGATAATAAGCAACAAAAGGATAAGAAGCGAATCGAGGAAAATAAAGTATGTTACATTTTTTTTTTTTTTTTTTTGTTTATGAGAAAGGACAAAAATAAAAAAACAATATTAAAGAAAAATTATACCCATCTTTATATTATTATATATGAATATATTTTATTAAGTGGTCCATCGTTTATTCTATATGCAGATGTTTTCCTTATATATTTATAATATATAGAAATAAATATACAAATATACCTTTATTATTTTATTATTTTTTTTTTTTTTTAAATATGATATAATGCGGAATTCAGGAATTTAATAATGAACTCTCAAAATATAAACAAAGTTTCTACATAATTAAAAAGACCATAAATATAATTAAAAATGTAAAACAAAAAAAGAAAAATGAAACATATATATAAATATATAAATATATACATATATATATATATATATATATATATATATATATATATATATATATATATATATACATATAATATTTTTTATTCTGTCTTTTTCGGTAGCACTATTATAATAAAATAAACAATATTGATACCTTACGAATACGAGAAAAAAAAAAGTTATGTTACCTGAAGAGGAAAAATGTAATTTTAGAAGATAAGGTAATAAATACAAACAAATACATACATACATACATACATACACATATATATATGTATATATATGTATATCCATATATTTATAAAATGCTATACCAACATTTATATTTTATAGTGCACCTTTTATTGTGAACATGTAGAGGAAATAAAAAAAATCTACACAGGTATAAAATCAAAAATGTTATAATTGTATATGTCATAATCACTCAAATATTTTATACATTATAAGGAAATATGCCTAAATATAAATAAAATGTATTTTTTTTTTTTTTTAAAAAACAGAACAAATAAATATGAAAAATGGAAAGATTAAATCTCTTCAGGATGATTTGGATATAATGGTACAATATATATATATATATATATATATATATATATATATATATGTATATTTATATTTATATTTATTTATTTGTTTATTTTTAGAATAGAAAATCTGAGGTTGAAATTCCTACAAACACAGAGAGTAATATATATATATATATATCATTTGTTTATGTAGTAGCTTTTCAATATATTTATATGCTAACATATATAATATAAAATATAGATATACATGTGTTATCATATTATTTATTTTTATATTTAAAGATCTACTTAAATTGAGAGAAGAACAAATAGAAAGACTTTCTGTACAGATTGATTCACTTAATGAATTATATCACAAGGTTAAAATATAAATAAATAAATAAATAAACAAACAAACATATATATATATACATATATACATATATATATATATATATATATATATATATATTTATATTTATATTTATATTTATATGTATACACATTTTTATATCAGCAAGTTGACAATAATAAGAAATTAATATCTGAATTGGAAGAGCTAAATAAAAGTGTAATATATTTTTATGAAAAATTTAAGAAAATAAAATATTTTAAAAGAATGTTTATCAAAATGTAAACATATATATATATATATATATATTTATTTATTTATTTATTTATTTTTAGGTTCTTTATTTAAATAATAAAATTCAAGAAGAAAGGAATAGCAAGGAACAGATGAAAAAAAAACTGAGGGTAATGACAAATATTATCATATAAAAATAAAATAATGGAAATAATAAATAAAAGAAAGAAGAATTGACATACCCCAAAACGATAGATAAATATATATACATATATGCATATATATATATATATATATATATATATATATATTATATCAATAATATTTTATTTTTTTCTCTTTTTTTTATAGTTTTATAAAAGATATAATCGGAATAAAAAAAACTTCAAACTTAACTTTGATGTTTTAAATATTAACAAGGATGATATAAAAGAAATTAAAGATGATGAAAAAGAGAAGGAAGATATATGTATTTCTATTTTGTGTCTACTTAAGACTGAACTTGAAATTATTGATGATGATAATAAAAAAAAAAGAAAAGAAGATGATGAAGAAAAGGAAAAATTAAAAGTAAAGAGCAACAATTTTTTTAAAAAATTATTTGGTACCAATTATAAACATAAAAAATTAGGTCTTCTAGAAAATATATCAAAGAAACAATTTTTTTCATTTTATGAAAAAGCATTCACTGAAAATGATAAAATAAAATTTGACAAAAAACAATTTTTCTTCTTTCCATCTAATATAAAAAAAAAAAAAATGAACAAAAAATATCAACACATACATAATGAACTAAAACATAATATTCAGATGAAAGAAATACAGAAGAAGGAAAAAAATAATAATGATAATAAAAATAATAAATGGAATTATCTAACGATGAATAATATTTATTTTTATAATAATTTCAATGATAATTTTGATGAAGAACCTGATAATAAATTTCATGATCATATCAAATATGATGATAATAACAAATATGACGATAATAATAAAAATTACGAGGCAAGGAATAGCATAGATGATTATGTTTTTTTTAAAAAATATAATAATATTAATAGTGATCATATTGTATTTACCAATATGATTGAAAATAATACGAATATTATAGAAGACGGATCAAATAATATAAACGAGCAAGACAAAAAAAAATAAAAAGAATATATTTTTTCCCTATCATCATTCTAACAAATTATGAAATGTTATTAATTCTCTAACAAAAATATATATATATTATATATATATATATATATATTGATTTGTGACACACATATGATATATTTATATTTATATTCCTATTTATATTTATATTTACATTTATATTTTAATTTTTTTTTTTTTTTAATAAAACTACTAAACATATTTAAATTAATATTTATGCAAAATGTTTATTATATATATATATATAAAGATACCAAAAAAAAAGAAGAAAAAATTTTATAAAATCATTGTTACATTAATATAGCTTGATAAAAATGTCATCTGAAGGTTAATCAAAAAAAAAAAAATACATATATATATATATATATACATGTACACATTTTCCAACCCTTATGTGTTATACTGAGAAGTGTGTTTATACTTTCTATACTCCCCATTAAGATAAGATAACATTTTATTTTTATAATTAATCAATTCTCTTAAATGAGAATATTCAGATTCATTTAATAAATATATTTTTTTATTATTTATAAAGAAGTTTCTAATATTATATGAGTCTAAATTTTTTTCTAATAATTTTTTATTATGTAATAATTCATTATCAATAATATCAGAAACATTTATTTCGATGGGTTCTTTAAAATCTTTTTTTTGAAAAATATTTTTAATAATATGAAATATTTTTTTAATGAATAAATTTGTATTTCTTTTTTTTTCTAAATATGATATATCTAAGTTATTATTCTTTTCTTTCTTTTTGTTTACTACCATCATCATATTATTATTATTATTATTATATATATCATTTTTGTTGATAGTGCTATTTTTTCTACTTGAATTTTCCTTATTATTCATGTTATCATTTTTATTTTTATTTTTATTATCTTTTGAATACTCTACTACAATATGATCGCTAACTCTCCTTATCTCACAATTAATTTTACATTCTAATTGATTAAGTACATTATTCATATGTTCTTCTTTTTCTATGAATGTATTAACATCATTTGTATTTTCTTTATCAATTAAATATTCATATAACTTTTTAAAATCCTTATCTTCTAACAATTTTGTAAATTCTAAAGTATTAGCACTTTTATCTGACACGTTTATGTTATGAACAAAGGATTCTTTTTTTTTTAAATTTTTATCTTTTTTATTTTGTAGTTCATATGATTTGTCTTTAATAGTGTGATTTCTTGTATGTTTATCACCATTATTATTAACACCATTATTATTATCACCATTATTATTATCACCATTATTATTATTATCACCGTTATTATTATCACCATTATTTTTAAGCGCAACAATGTTACCACTTCCATCTTGTATATTCTTACTTTCTTCAAGAGATTTTTTCAAAAAAGTCATATTTTTCTTGTCTATTCCTTTTTTGTTTTCCTCTATAGGGATATTATTTTCATTCGACAAATATTCTTCAGAATGTTTATCGTCCCCATGCACATTAAAAAATGTAACACTTTTATTAATTCCACATGGTACATCATTTTGATTTGTTGTATCATCTGGTATAATATCTTTAATAGATATATATTTTTGTGTTTTACATGTATTATATTCCTTATTAATTTGTAATATATTTTTGACAGGTGGAGTAGATAAAATATCATTTTGTTTTTCTGCAATCATATTTTCATTATTATTTATACTGGGCATATATTTCATATGAATAATATGGGGATAATTATTATATATTTCTGTTTGTATTTTATTAATAAAATAATTACTGTTTAAATTTTTTAAAGTATGACTATGTTGAAACATTGTGGCTGAATGTATAAAATTATATATAGTATTATTTTTTTCAATAATTTGTCTATCTAGATTTTCTTTAAGATCGAAATTAGAAAATACTGTACTCTTATCTGTTGTAAAATCACTAATGAATTTGGTATAATTATGATTTACATAATTAAATATATTTTGTATATTTGTAACACTTAATATTTTTTGTGCGAATACTTGATAATATAATATATCATTTTTATCTGTTATACTATTATTTATTTTTTTATTTTTTTTATTCACATTTTTATCATCACAACTATTATAATTATATTTATCATCACAATTATCATCATAATTATAATTATTATCTTGATAACATTTATTATCATCTTTATTATTTATATTTAAAATGGACTTTGTATTTTTATTTTTATTTACTTCATCCTTTTTTAAATACTTTTTTACAATATTCATATTTTTTATAGCCTTAAAATTAATCTTGTTATTACTATAATTATTATTATTATTATTATTATTATTATTATTATTACTATTATGGTTATCATCTGCGATGTTGTTTATATTATCACATTGATTATCTTTCTTTTTTTTTATTATTTTTTCTTCTTTTAATATGTCATCTATTTTGTTATTTCCCTTATAAATTATATCATCTTTTAGATTGTGATTTAATTCATTTATTAAAAAAATGTTATTATTTTCTTTTACAGAATTTACTATATGTAATATTTCTTCGAATATTTCATCGTTTTCCTTCCTATTACATTTTAAACTAGTTAAATTGAATTTTATAATATTACATATGTCGTTCTTCATCTTTACTAATATATCACCTATTAACATATCATCATCATCATTATTGTTAATATTATCATACTCATTATCATGAATATGTGTCTCATCATTATTATTTATATGTACATTTTCATTGTTATTTTCATCTACATTTAGATATTGTACCCGTTCATCATAAACATCTTTATTATTATGTTCATATCTCTTTTGTATATCATATTTAGAAATCAAGGTAGGATCTATTTTAGCTAAATTTCTTATAGTCAAACCATGTTCTTCATTTTCTTGTTTCTTTTGTATTATTGGATTTTTATTATCATCTTTACCTTTTTTTAATTTTTCCATATTTAATTTAATATTTCTTTGCCTCTCTTCTTCTGTTAATACTTTTAAATCATCAAAAGTTCTAATAAGATATTCGTTTATATCATTTTTATTTGAATTATCACTTTTGTTAAGTTGCTCTTTAATAATATCAATTTTATTTTTATAAGATTCAATAAAGAAGTCTAAATATTTCACTTTCCCAGTGCTCTTAAATCCGCACATATAACTGAAAATACACAGACTAAAGCAAAAGAAGATGATATCTTTAGTTATGTGATTTTTATTAAAATTCAGGAAAATATTTAATTTATTATCATACGGGTTATTTTTATCATCATCATTATTATCACTATTATCATTATTATCATTATTATCATTATTATCATTTTTTTCTTTGTTTCTTTTTTCCTTTTTTTTCATATTTTTTTCTTTTTCATTTGTATCAAATTCTTTTTTGCTTTCTACTTTTTCTTCTCTTATTATTGGTTTCGCCTTTACCATTTTAGCTCTTTGTGCAAATTTTATTGTAGATGCAGTTTCGTTTAAATATTGTAACTGTGACGACAATGTGCATATAAGAATGCTTTTGCAATTATTTCCTAAACTATCTGATAGTACTCTTGTAAGTTTAGAATCTCGATAAGGAATATGCACATTAGAGCTACCACTATGTGGATTATGACTTGAACTATTTATATGATTGTTGTTATTATTTATGTTTATATTATTTGGATCCACATTCTTGTCACCTATATTATTTAGGTCCACATTCTTATCACCTATATTATTTAGGTCCACATTCTTATCACCTATATTATTTAGGTCCACATTTTTGTCACCTGTATACTTCCCCTTATCCTTTTCCTTTTCCTTGATGCTTTTTTCTATTTTTTCCTTTATCTGCATGATAGCTAAAGAATTAATAACTTTACTAAGAACAGTAAGACTTTTGTTTATCATAGTAGTTTCTATTTTGATAGATCCCGTTGCTTTAGTTTGTTTTAATCTTTCACTTCCTGCTAAATCGACAAGACATAGTTTCCCACATCTTATGGTGTTAGTTGAATATATATATCTATTTATTTTAATAATAAATATTAAATGTGATCTTGAAGATGCTTTGTTCATATGTGTAAAGGCTATTTTTCTATTATTCACTCCTTGTTCTAAATAGTAGAGCGCACTAATAATATTTTCTATTTCCACTTCTTTTAGATTTTTTATAATAAATTCATTCTTGTTAGAATCTATCATATGTACAGATAAATTGCTTTCACCGCTTATTAAATCATAAATCACTTCATTGTATATTTCTAGAATGGATAAGGTAACCGTAAATTCTTTTATTTTATCATTTATTTTATCTTGTTGTTTATGATAATTTATATAATTAAAAATGTAATTAATACAATGTGGTATGATACCTACGTTATTCGGTTCGTTTGTTATACAGTTGGTTAATTCATCATATGTTAAATGAATATCATTATGTTCATCAGAGTTATTCATGTCTATGTTAGTCTTAATATTATTATCATTATTATTATCCTTATTATGATTATTATTATTATCATTATTATGATTATTCTCTTTAGTGTTTATCTTATCATGTACCTTATTAATTTTATTTTCATTATTATAACAATTCTTATTATCTTTACAAAGATGAAATAAATTATTTAGAAAATCAAAATTTCCTAACATAGTATATGTTTTCCCACTATTAGTTTGCCCATATGCTAATATACTACAATTAATACCTTGGAATATATTTTTAATATTATTTTTTATATAATCATTAAATATCATATGATTATTATTTTCTATATCATAAACTCTATCATATGTATATTCAAAATTGAGCGAACTCTTATTACCTACATGGAATGTATCTATAACTAATTTGTTATGAGAAATTTTTTTTATAACATCAACATTATTATCATTTATATTATTATTTGTATCTATTTTATTATTTTTTATTCTACATATCACATTTATATATTCTTCTACATTCTTATTTATAGCAACATCTTCAAAATATTTAGCTTTATTATTTTCTATATCTTTATTTTTTTTTTTTTTCTCATCAATTTTATTATCTATATACCAAGTATATAAATTTTTTACTCCTTCTTTATTTTTAATAATTTTATTATTCTTGCTAATATTTCTTCCTTTACTTGTCCCCCTGTTTTGATTGGGGTTGTAACCTTTAACGTTCTTATTTACCATACTTTATATATATATATATATATAATAAATAAATTAATAATAAACAGAAGAAATAATTCATATAAAAATATAATTCTTTCTTATAATATTATAACATACTAATGTGACACATGCTATACGTTTAAATTATTATTGTACATATAAATTTTTATTGTAATTTAAAAAAAAAAAAAATATATATATATATATATATATACATATCTGTCTTTATTTATTTTAATTTTTTCCTAGTTGAGTGTTCGTATGATAACCTTTTATATTCCTTATACATATAATATTTCGCAAAAATAAAATATATATATATATATATATATATTATTGTATATAACAAGGCATACATATATCATTTAAATTTTTTAAATCGAATATAATTTTTTTCTTTTTGTCTTATTTTCATAAAAATATTTAATCCCAATTATCACATAATATATATATATATATATATTAAGAATTTTATAATTTCTTCTTCCTTTTACCTCTTTTTTTTTTTTTTTTTTTTTTTTTTTTCTATATATTTTATCATGATGAATAGAAGTACATTTATAGGAATGTCTCAATAATGAAAAGTACAAAATAAAAATAATAAAATAGACACTCAAAAAAAAAAAAAAAAAAGAATGTATACATATATATTATATATATATATAATAATATATATTAGTTTTTTTTTTTTTTTTTTTTTTTTTTTTTCTTTTATGAACTCGTGATTGATTATTAGTTATATTGAACGCCTTATGAAATACATTACCTATTATGTATATATAAATATTGAAAAAACAACATAAGGAAAATTTTGAATAGAACCATACAAACAAGAAGGAAACCAATAATAATAAATATATTCAATCAAACGCATAATAAATATACATATATATATATATATATATATGTATGTATTTATTTATTTTTTTATTTTATATTTTAATTTTTAAAAATTATTAAGGAAAATTTTTTTTTTCTAGAAATATTAAATTATAATATTTTATTCATATCACTACATAATATAAGAAGTATTAAAATATTAATTATATTCTTCTATTATATATATTTTTTGTAAAAAGAAAAAGAATTATTCCACAATTAAATGTAATAATATATTTTACAAATAAAAAATAAAATTAGTTTTAAGAAAGTCTTTATACACTTTTTGTATTAATTATATTTTACCAAAGAAAAATCTTACAAAAAAAAAAAAAAAAAAAAAAAAATCTATATATTTAAATATAACATTTATTTTGTATATTGTATTATATATATATATATATATATATATAATATAAATAAGAATAATATGCTTCAAGTATTAATAATATCTATATAATATCTATATAATAAATATATTATATATATATATATATATATATATATAATATTGATATAATAACTTTTTATATGTTTTTTTTTTTTATATATTATTAAATAAATTTTTCCTTTATGAAAAACCCCAAATATTCCAAAAACAAAAAAAATATATATATATATATATGTATATATGTAAATAAATATAATTATATATATATTTAATATATGAATAATCTTATTTTTTTATATATAATTAAATTTATTTATAAAAGAATTCTCTATTCTTATATTACATCTTATTTTATACATTTCAATATATTAAGTGAAATAAATATATAAATTATTATTATTAAAAATATATTATATATATTTAATATTTTAATAATTCTTTTCCATCATTATTCCAGTTCTTAAAATCGCATGTTTCTTTTTTTTTTTCTTTTCCTATAATTATATATTATATATATATATATATATATATACTTGTGTTTTATTTCTGATTCTTATTACATAATTGAATTTTTTTCATTTCTTAGTATAATTTTTTTTTTTCCTTCACATTATATATATATATATATATTATTTATTTATATATATAATTTTTATATTTATAAGATAAAACAAAAAAATCATAAATGCTATATATTATAAAAAAAAATAAAAAAAGATATATATATTTTTATACTTTTAAGGTTTAATTTTTTGCAATCCGCCATTTTCTTGTTATAAAAGAAAAATGTATAACCCCAATTTTCTTTCGTTTTGAATATAATTATATTTTTATGTATAGATATATATTTATATTTATTTATTTTATAATTTATATTATATTATTATTAATATTTTCTTTTTTTTTTTCTCTCTCTTCCTTCTTTCTCTTTTTTTTTTTTTTTTTTTTCCTTTTTTTTTTCTTATTTTCATTATTTGTTTTTGTTTTTGTACAACCATATAAAATAGTTGTATAAAATTCAACTATATTATATTATATTATATTATATTTTTTTTTTTTTTTTTTTTTTGTAAAATGTATATATTATTAATATATATTATTTCTATGTGTATATAATATATTAATTCTTTTTATGGTTAATTTATATATGACACAAAATCTACCTTATTGTAGTATGTAAAAATAAAAATATATATATATATAAAAGAGAATCCAAGGAGACTAAATAAAAATGTAAAAATATATATATATATATATATATATATATATGTATATGTATATGTAAAATATAATGTGTTCTGCTATGATATAATAGTATAATTTTTTTTTTTTTTTATTCTTGGTTACAATTGAAAAAAGAAAAGCAAAATTATTATATTTTAAGTATCAATTTGTATATCTCTGTAAAAGGTAGTCCCACACCCAAAAATAATAAAATAATTAAATAAATATATATATATATATTAAATATATATATATATATTTATTTATTTATATTGTTTTTTTTTTTTTTTTTTTTTTTTTTTTTTGTAGATGCTATTATTTAAGAAAGTTAATTCAAAAGTCTTGAGTATAAATAATTATTTACAAAAGTAATAAAAACATATAAATATATTATAAGTATATATTAATATTTGAATATTTTTACATATTTTCCTTTTTTTTTTTTTTTTTTTTTTTTTTTGTGTGTGTGTGTGAATATTTAATTTTATTATCGTATTATATTTATATTACATGTAGTACAAAAAAAATTTGTATTTTTATTTGTTTCATTGATATTACAGATATTTAGAATCTAATCAATTTGAGAAAAATTTAAAAGAAGCGCTAAATAATAAAAATTATGGAGTGTCTAATAGTCTTCTATATGATTTATCAATATCAACATATGACGTGAATTATTACAAAAGGGTTATGACGGAGGTGTTTAAGGCTATCCAAGAGAAACCAACGAGATGGAGAAGAATATACAAGGTAAAAAATGTGTATATATGTATAAATGTGATTATAAATACATATATATATATATATATATATATATATTTATATATATATACACATTTATTCGTTTGATTTATTTTAGGGCCTAAGATTGTGCGAATATGTTATGAAGAATGGTTGTGAATATTTTATCAGTGATGTTAAAGATAAGGAGGAACTCATAAAAAAATTAACACACTTTACACACCTCGAAGATTTAAAAGACAAAGGTATTGGTATAAGAGATATTTCAAATAACATATTAAAATTATTGAAAGATAATAAATACTTAAAAAATGAAAGAATAGAAGCAGCAAAATATGCAAATATTTGTACTAATATAGAATCGAAGCCTATAGAAAAAAAAGGTTTTTTTTCTAATAGAAAAAAAAAAAAAAAACATAAAATTAAAAGAACAAATGAATATAGTAGAAGAAATATTAATGATCAAAGAAATCTACGACAAAGTTTACAATCGAAAAATATATTAGATCAAATACAAGAAGAAAGGAAATCAATTTATGGATATACAAATGATGATGATAATAATAATCGATTTAATGAAAAAAGATATGATACAGAAGAAAATAATAATAATCATAATAATCATAATCATATTTCTTCATATTCTTCAAATATTTCATCTTGTTCTTCTTCTTGTTCTTCTTCTTGTTCTTCTTCATCTTCCTCAACATCATCATCATCATCATCATCATCCTCATCAGGAACATATTCATCTTCTGTAAGTAGTAAGAGAAATTCATCTAATAGTTCTCATTCAAATTATAAAACAAATAATAATCATAAAAAAATATCCAAAGTAAAAAAACGTATAAAAGATAAAAAACATTCAATATCCTCATCTGAAAAATCATCAAGAATGTCTAATCGTTCCTTATCAAATTCTCAAGATGAATATAATAATAACTCTTCTAAATTATCTACACAATCAAAAGGCCGTTCAGCATCACATACATCATCATGTGTATCATCTCATACTTCTCACAAACATTCATCTAGATTATCATCACATTCTTCAAGTTCTTCCTCTGATTCAAACAGTTATTCTAGTCGTTCTAGGGGAAGGTCACATTTGAGAAATAAACATGGACGTTCAAAAAAAAATAAAAGAGAAAAGGAAAGAAAAAAAGGTAGATCAACAACTAGACACAAATGAACAAATAAAAAGTAATGTTATTTATTAAAATTTTTATATGTGTTGTTATATTTTTTATGTTCATTTTATGTATACATTATTATAAATTATTTTTTATTTAAGGGATCCTAAAGTTTCCAAATAAAATGTTGCATGTGGACACATAAATAATATTATATCTAAAATGTGATAGAAATGTTATATTTTATTTTGTTATTTTGTTATTTTGATATTTTTTATTTTGTTATTTTGATATTTTTTATTTTGTTATTTTGATACTTTTTATTTTGTTATTTTGATACTTTTTATTTTGTTATTTTTTAATTTTTTTTTTTAATTTTTTTAATTTTTTATTTTTTTATTTTTTAATATTTTTTTTTTTGTTTATAATGTAAGCATATATTTTTTTATATATGGCCCCAAAAGAGGAGGATTTATAGTATTTCATAAAGAAATAAAAATATATACAAACATATGTAGTATATATATATATATATATATATATATTTATTTATTTATTTATTATACCGTTTTTAATAAAGAGATAATTTATATATAAAAAAAAAAAAAAAAATGAAAATATATTTATATATATTTGTATTTATTATATGCCTTATTATATATATAAATATATTATTATGTATTTTTTATTTTAAACTTATCTTTTAATAACATTTTTGATATTTTTACTTTTAATTAAAAATGCTTTATTTGTAAAAAATTATAAATGTTGTCGTCGGGCCCAGTTCACTACAGAAACGATTAAAAAATAAAAAATAGAGTATATATTAGATAAATAAATAAAATATATATTATATATATATATATATATATATAAATGAAACATAATATGTTTATAAATCGCTCATGTCAAAGGTTAATAGAAAAAAAAATATATGTATATTAATATATATTATATTATAATATATATATATATATATTAATAGTTTGGTATGTTTGCCAAAATAATATGAGATAAATATAAATAAATAAATACATTTAATGTATTATATATTTATATTTTAATAATGATAATGAAAAAACATATATGATAATTATTTTATAGTATATATATTTAAAGAATATATTATATATATAATAAATTCTTATGAATATATCTATCAAAATTTTTATTTATTATATATAACATATAATATAGCTTTATTCCGTATTGTGGTAGAATCTTACATATATATATATATATATATATATATCTTATGAACCACATATATATTTATAATTATATTTATATTTAGGGTATCCATTATATTTCCTTCCTATTTCCATATTTAAAATATTATATATATATATATATATATATATATATATATATATATATATATATATACTTATATATATTTGTATTATTTTTATTAAAAAAAAAAATGGCTGAATTATTGACGATAAAAAATTTATTTATTTGTTCTCATGAAAAAAGTGTTGAAGAATTGATAAAAGTAATGGATACATTAATTAACAAAGTTCAAGAAAGGAATGAGAATGACGATAATGAAAATATTTTATATAAAGAAAATATGAATAATAAAAAAAAATATGATATAATAAAAGATTATATGGATGCTAATAAGAATAATGTATTACATTTTGCTGTATACGGAAACAATTTTAATAACGTAAAATTTATTGTAGAGAATACAAATTTAATAAATACATTTAATAATGATGGACACAATGGATTAATTATTAGTATATTAAATAAAAATAATGATATTAGTAAGTTCTTATTAGATAATCATATTAATTATAATCAAGTTGATAAATACAATGCAAATGCTTTATTATATAGTGTGATAACACAGAATTATGATATTTTTAATTTATTAATTGAAAAAAATGATATAGATATTAATATTAATAGTTATGAAAAAGGAAACTTAATAAGTATATGTATCTTTGAAAGAAATATTAAATTATTAAAAAAACTATTTAATAAAAATATTTGCCCAGAATTAAAACAAAAAAATGTATATCCTCATCCACTCATTTTTATATTATATAGTAATGATAATCATTTATTATATTTATTCTTAACATATTCTTTATATTACTATTCAAAATCCAAAGAATTATTTAATATAAATAAAATTAATTTTGATTATACAACAGATGATATATCAATAAATTTACAAAATAAACAATGTATAAATTCCCTTTTAAAAAGTCAAAATATTAATATCAAAAATTTTCATTCTTTATTAAATATTAAGGATGAAAACAATTCATCACTTTTAGACATATGTATACAAATGGAAAATGAAGAGGGAAAAAATATATTGTCTTATTATAGTACGGAACAATGAAAAATTATATCATGCATAAATATATAAATATATATATATATATATATGTATACATATTTTTTCAGTACATAATTATTTTTTTTAAATGTGTTATAATTTTACCAACGTCTCATTGTGAAAAGAACAAAATTTCTTTGTTATTTTAATTCTTTTATTGTAACATTTTTCTTTTAAATGGTTTAACCCAAATTTTTGTCTTACAAAAGAAAAAATACAGGAAAAACAAAAAAAAAATAAAATAATAATAAAATAAAAAATAAAATAAAATTAAACGTGACATATATATATATATATATATATTTATATATTTATATTTATATTTTTGTATAAAATATTGCCTTATAGGTCATGGTATGCCTTATATGTTCCATTGTACTTGTACTAATTTTTTCCTATCTATAACATTCACATATCCAAAAAAAAGAAAAAAAAAAAAAAAAAAAAAAATGCATATAAAAACTTCTTTATTAAAAATATGTTTATTTTTACTATTGCTTAATACTTTAAACTTTTTCACAAAATGTAGTTTGCGTATTTTACCACTTAATAATGTTATAGATGGTATAATAATACATTTAGATTATAAATTTATAAAATATAAAGTGTATGCAAAAGGTATACACTTAAATGTGGATTTCGAAAACTTAAATTCTGTTAGACATATAATTGAATCATATAAGGATTTCAATGCATTATATTGTAATTTAAATAAAAAAAAAGAAGAAGAAACTATTGACAAGAACACGTTAAGAACAAATAATTGTGTTATTTTTGTAAATATAAAATATGAAGAAAACTTAAAACATATTTATGATTTTATGGAATATTTATATATAAATACTAGTGCTGTTGCTCTTATATTTATATCTGATAATTTTCTGTATGAAAACGAAATATATAATCCTCATGAAGATTTAAATATTACAATTATACATCCAAGTATTCTCACATATTTTATATCATATGATCGATTATCGGAATACGATACAAATAATTATGATAAATATATATTTGAATTATATTGGGGGGTAAATGAGAAAACAGATATTGTTCATATAAATTATCATTTAGATTATGGGAAGTATTTTAATTATACTTTTTTTATATATATGAAGAATTTCCTTCTGGATTTAAAAAACCATATCACATATGAAATACAATTTAGTATACATAAAAATTTTACTATAGAGCCACGTTTTTGTTTTATTAGAGATTCGTCTTATTGTATTAGTAAACCAGATTATATGAATTCAAATGTCGTACGAGAAGTAGTAGAACAACAAGTAAGAAGTTTATGTATATATGAATTAACTTTAATAGATGATATTAAAAGTGATATTGTTCAAACGGAGCCATCCGATGTTTTCCAGAGTGACCCCCAAGGTAATAACAAAAAAACGTATGAAAATGATATTAATACTGGTAATATAAATTATGATGAAAAACAAAAACAAAATAATATGTTACATAAAAGAAATGATAACGATATTTATACTTTAGGAAAAAAAAAATTGTTTAGTGAAAAATATATATATTATATAAATGCATTATTTAATTTCGGTTTTGAAAGAAAATATTGTTCTAGTGATTTCAACGATTTAACAAAAAAATGCTCAGATAAAATTTTGAATATCCTGAATGTTTCGGTTAAGGATGTGGATCATTGTTTTCTCAACAATTTTCATACATATATGAAAAATATGATTAAAAGTAAATTCTACGTTTATTCAATAACGATAAATGATAAAACATATAAAATTAAATTAAATAAAGATATTAGCATTAAGTTGATATGCTCTGCTTTTAAAAACATGCCTAAAAGGTGTAAAGATTATTTGTTTAATGAATTAATTGATGCTGACTATGTCAGGTAAGATGTACATAAAAAAAAAAAAAAAAAATAGCCAAATTGTGAAAAAAAAAAAATAGCCAAATTGTGAAAAAAAAAAAATAGCCAAATTGTGAAAAAAAAAAATAGCCAAATAGTGAAAAAAAAAAAATAGCCAAATAGTGAAATAAAAAAAAAATATGTATGTATAAATATTTATATGTAAAGATTATATATATATATATATATATGTATATATGCATATTTATTTATTTCATCCACATATGTCATTTTAACAAGAATAGATTTATACATGTGTAATAATAATTAGTAATATTTATAATGGGAAAATAAAAGAATATATAAAATAAAATGATATATTTTTTTTTATCTCTATATTTTCTTGTTGTTTACAGAGAAAATACTTATGAGGAACTAATATGTTTTTATTTCCTGATCATTTTGTTGTTGGTTCATATTATTGGAACCTTTCTAAATTATTTGTAAAATATATATATATATATATATATATATATATCCATATATATATAATTTTGTGAATATCCCATTTCATAATTACAAATTTTTTTAAATATTTTCATTCTACTGACTGTATATATTTTATATTTTATTTTTCATATTTTAGGGTACCTTATTATATAAATCTTTACGAAAAAAAAAAAAAATAAAGAACGTCTACTATGAAATTATATAAATTATAAAATGGATTTTTTCCATTGATTATTTTTTTAAAAAATATACAATTTGTTACTAGTTCACAGAGTCCCTCAAACTATTTTTATAGAATATATATATATGTATATCATACAGACAAAATAAATAAAATAAATGTACGTCGAAGAATATATTCGTATTATTATTTTGGTGCATACTTATATATATTTTATTATTTTTTACTGTTTTTTCATTTGAGATATATATATCGATAATCGTTTTTTTTTTTTTTTTTTTCTTAATTTATAAAATAAAATATAAGAAAATATATTTTAAAGTCTTTTTCAATAAAGCTATAAATGACATTAAGTGGTTCATATAATATATATGTAAATAAATTCATAAATATATAATATAATAAAGAAAAAAAGAACAATTTCAACATATATTTAATGGTTTGTGGAATATTTCTATAAATTGTTCTGCATTAAAAATATATTCAAGCATCATATATGTAAATATATAAATATATAAATATATATATATATATATATATATATATATATTTATTTATTTATTTCACATGTTTGTTATTTAATTTTTTTTTTTTTTTTTTTTTTTTTTTTCATATACCAAATTAAAACATTAAAATTTTTATCACCTTTTAAAAATAGAATTAACAAATTATAAACAATTATAGGCATACCTAATTAATCTCCATTTGTTTTCTTTTTTATAATTTTGTATTATATATAACATATTGTTAATTATAAAATTTTTAAATATAACAATTAAAAAAAAAAATATATATATATATAAACAGTATGGTAAACATATATATATTCAATACAATATGTAACTTTTTTTTTTTTTTTTGTAGACTAGTATTTAACAATTTGCATATACATTTTTTATTATACAAAAAATAGATGTAGTCTGTACAAATACTAATAAATACATGTTTTACGAGATAATAAATGTAATATTTTCAACAAGTATAAAATAAATAATACACACATTGATAAATAAATACATACATATATATATATATATATATATATTTATTTATTTAAGATTGTTATAACATGAGGAAGAAAAGAACTTTGAAAGTAAGTATTAACGAAATTAAGAAATATTGCCCCTTTGTGAAAAATGTTCAATTTTTATATAATACTAATGAGAAAAAAAATAATCTAGTATTATCAGTTATGTCAGACTTATGCCCAGTAGGTAAAGCAATAAATGAAAAACATTTTATAATAATAGATAATAAATCAAAAATTAATATTATAAAAATATTGAAACAAGCTAATATGCAATCAAAAGTTTTAGTACAATGTATTAAAAATAAAAATATAGAAAAAGAGAACATGTCTAATAATGACATATTAAAAAGTGGTAAAAGAAATAATAATTTGTTATTTTATGATATGCTAGAAAAAAATAAAAATGATCATAGTTTTCAAATAAATGATAATACCTTACAAAAAAATAATATTATATATAAATATATAAATTCATTAGATGAATATAAATTATTTAAAAATAAGTGTAATAATAATTTAAAAGACCTTCTAAATAAATTATATAAAGATAAAAGATATCGTATCTTTACCATATTAAATAAATATCGAATAAATTATCCTAATGTATATATAGAAAATAATAAGTTAATGTTACCTTCATTTTATGAATTTTATCAAAAATTTGGCTATAAAGCATGCATAGGAAATATTAGATACCGATTAAGTTCTTCATTTGAGGATAATAATAAAAGTATATGTTCATATAATCATCAAAATAAGGAGAACTATTTATTTAATTTCTGGAATTTACATATAGATAATGTTTCAAACGAAAAAACGGTTGTGTGGTGTTCTAATGATTATTTATGTTTATCAAATAATGAGAAAATAATCGAAGTAGGTATAGAAACTTTAAAAAAAATAGGAAATAGTAGCGGAGGTACAAGAAATATCTCTGGAAGTTTGTTAAATCATACACATTTAGAATACATTATAGCTAAATGGTATAATAAAGAAAGTGCCTTATTATTCACATCTGGTTATATTGCTAATGTAGGAGCTTTAGAAACATTAGGGAAATTATTAAATTTGATATATATTTCTGATGAAATGAATCACGCATCTATAATAAATGGTATTAGAGAATCACGTTGTGAAAAATTTATTTTTAAACACAATGATATGAATGATTTAGAAAGGATTTTATATAATTTGAGGATAAACAAACAATATGAAAACAGAAAAATTATGATCGTCTTTGAATCAATTTATAGTATGTCTGGTAATATTTCAAATATAGAATATATAGTACAGCTAGCCAAGAAATATAATGCATTAACATATGTTGACGAAGTACACGCTGTAGGATTATATGGAAATAAAGGTTCAGGGTATTTAGAAGAATTAAATTTGTGTAATCATATTGATATAATAAATGGTACGTTATCAAAAGCTATTGGATCATTAGGTGGTTTTATATGTGCTAACAAATATTATATTGATGTCATAAGGTCTTATTGTTCTTATTTTATATTTACTACCTCCTTAGCTCCAGTTAATATTAATACGTCTGCTGAGTCTATACATATTATTCAGAATGACATGTCCCTTAGAAGGAAATTAACACACGTTGTTAACAAAACGAAACAAAAATTACAGGAAAGAGGAATACAAGTTTTGCATAATAATTCACATATAGTTGTTCTTATGATTAATTCTGCAGAAAAGTGTAAACAAATATGTGATGACCTTCTAAAGGAGTATAACATATATATACAGCCTATCAATTACCCGACCGTTCCAATGTAAAACATAAATAATAAAAAAAAAAAAATAAAATAAAAAAAAAAAAAATAAAAAGAAAAAAAATAAAAAGAAAAAAAATTGTAATGAACATGACACATATATATATATATATTTATTTATACTTAATTATCCATTTTACTGTTTGTTACCATTTATTTTTATTGCTATTATTTATTTTTTTTGTTTTATAGGGGAATGGAAAGAATTCGCATAACACCATCACCATTTCATACAGATGAACAAATTTTTAAATTAGTAAACAGCTTATATACTTTATTCAAGAAGTACCAAGTTAACATGTTTGATAAAAAAAACAAACATACTTTAATGAAACTATAATAATAGTATAAACATTACAATGAATTTTTTTAAATATATATATATATATATATATATATATATATATATGTATATATCCATTTCTTATATTCACCAATGAATTTCTGTATATAATGAACTGTTTATATTTAAATTTTTATATTTTAACATATGTATATATTTATAATGAAGAAAAAAAAAAAAAAAATTCATGGTAGATGGATTTAATAAATTCACAAAATTGTGTTGAATAATAATTCAATATATAGAAAGGACTTACTAAAATATAAAATAGAACAAGATAATAAATAATTTTAATAATCTTTGTATTATACTTTTTTCCCATTGCTATATAATTTTTTTTTTTTTTTTTTTTTGTATTTAAAATATGTTTCATTTTTGTCTATATATGCATTTATTGCTTATATATAATAACAACAAAAGAAAAAAAAAAAAAAAAATTATTTAATTAAATAATATTCTCTGTTTTACTTATTATATTTTCTTTCTATTTTGTTATTGAGGAGAAGAAGAATTTTTATATTATATATGTAGTATATATATATATATATATATATATATATAATCTTTGAGTATATTTTAAAGTTACTTAAAATAAGATATTATAATAAACTAAAAAATAAATATCTTATACAATGATCTTCTTTTATACAATGAAGTAATAATCCTAAATGTATTATTCAAAAAAATGAAGAATAAAAAATTGGTACACATAAATGCATGTAAATATATATATATATATATATATATATATATAATTTATGTGGATCGTTTTAAAATAAAATACAGAATAATAGATTCATTAAACATTTAACTTATAATTTATAAATTATATGTAGACGTGTAAATATAAAATATTAACTCTATTATTATTATTATATATTTTTTTACTTTTATATTTATATACATACAGTGTTCAAATAAAAAGTCAAAATATAGAAATTTTATATTATGAACAATTCAGACAAAAAAAATTAAATAATAAGAAATATCATACATGGACATATACATTCTTATGGTATTGTAAACACATAATATATAGTAAAGGAATTATAGAAATATTTGGACATTACATAATAAATAATATATAAATAAGGATTAACTTGATATGGTAAAAACTGAAAATTATTAAAAGAAAAAGAAAACTTAAGATCATTTTATTTTTCTAATAATTTTTGATAATAATATCCTTTTTTACATGTGTGGAGTTTAAAATAAAGTGTTCATATTGTGGGCTGTCCACGAAAGAAAAACAGAGGGAACATATATAAGTTTGTATATATGTATTATATATATATATATATTTATTTATTTATTTATTTATTATTTCTTTTATATTCGCATAAAGGAAATTAAAATTGTATTTTATTTTTGACGTGTTAAGTGTATATATACACACATATGTAATACATTAAATATTTTTATTTACAGAACGTTTTTATACTTTCAACGGAAAAAAATATTCATACATATTTTATATATATAAATATATATATATATATATATATATATATATGTATGTATAGCCATTTTGAAATATATACATATATATTATGAACAGTTCAGGTAAATATAGTTATTAGTACATATACATTTTATTTATATTTTCCTTTTATACTTGAAAAACAAATTTTCCATTAACATTTAAGAATTTACAAAAATAAAGAAAATAAAAAGAAAATAAAAATATAATTCCAACAAAAGAAAATCACTGGATTTAAAAAAAACAAAAAAACAAAAACACCAATAAGAAATACGTCACATATATATATGTATATATATATATATATATATATATATATATATATATATATATATATAATTGTATATTATGTAAAACCTTCAAAAAAAAAAAAAAAAAATTAAATGCACAGAAGAGTACACACACCCAATTTTAAGTTTTTTATTTTAATTAGTTTTTTTTTTTTTTTTTTTTATTGTTATTTGTACATAATATAAAATATTATTATTTACGCACATGCATTTTTTTTTTTTTTTTTTTTTTTTTATAAATTATAATAATAAAAAAAAAAACATTCTATTTTGAGATTATAAAAAAATTCAAATTTTTTTTTTTTTTTATCATATATTCTTATATATATTATAATATTTATACAATATTTTTAAAAGAAACAAAAAAAAAAAAAAATACATTGATCATTTAAAGAAAAAAAAAACAAAAAAAAAAAAAAAAAAAAAAAAAAAGGCAAAAGAATTAATACACATTCATGCGCCAACAAAAAAAAAAAAAAAAAAATTTACATTAAAATGTTATTATATATATATATATATACATATATTATGTAATATGCGAACAAAAAAAAATAAATATATGTTAAAAAAAAAAAAAAATTTAATACATAGCAGGAACAAATATTATATAAACCATATAACTTTAAACGTCCATAAAATTTTATATTAACCTTTATTTTGGTTTTTTTTTTTTTTTTTTTCTTCGTGTTTTTTTTCCTCCTTTTTTTTATATATATATATAATATAATATATATACACATATATAATAGTGAACATTATATATATATATATATATATATATATAACGCAAAAAAAAAATAAATAAAAATATATTATATATATATATATATATACATAATATATGTATGTATATCAAATTAAATTTATTCAAAGATAACTGTTTCTTTTTGATAATATATTTTATATACATAAAATAAAGAAAAATTTATGGAATAAATACATAAGGTGAAGTATTATACATATATAAATACTATATATATATATATATATATATTTATATAAATATATATTTTTTTTTATTTTTTATTAAATTTTAATTTTTATAAAAATTGCTTTTACAACATATATTATAATAAATTTTATTGAGTATTAATAAAAGAGAGAAAAAAAAAAAAAAAAAGTATATATATATATATTATAATAATAATAATAATAATAATTATTTGTTTAAATTCACACACGTATATATATTTATATACCATTTGGTGATTAATTTTTACTGACAATATTCTCTTTATATAAAAATTATATATATTTATATATATATATATATATATTAAAATTCAAAAAATTGTACTATTTATATATCTGTAAAAATGGGAGAAGAAGATGTTCAAGCTTTAGTTGTTGACAACGGATCAGGTAATGTAAAAGCAGGAGTTGCAGGAGATGATGCACCTCGTTCCGTTTTTCCAAGTATAGTAGGAAGACCAAAGAATCCAGGAATTATGGTTGGTATGGAAGAAAAGGATGCATTTGTTGGTGATGAAGCACAAACGAAGAGAGGTATATTAACATTAAAGTATCCAATAGAACATGGTATTGTTACCAATTGGGATGATATGGAAAAAATATGGCATCATACTTTTTACAATGAATTAAGAGCTGCTCCAGAAGAACACCCAGTGTTATTGACAGAAGCTCCTTTAAATCCAAAA
>LT990241.1:1945226-1975226 GCA_900257145.2 Plasmodium billcollinsi
CATTTTGTTTTTTACCAGGTGGCAAACTTAGGTATTATTATTGATGAAAGAAATATTTCATATCTTGTCCATAAGGATATATTAAAATACGCATATAAAATATTAAAAAGAAATAAAGAAGGAAAAAATAAAAAATTTGTAACTTATTTTGGTGATATAACAAATATTGAACGAAATATTTTATCACGAGAATGTGAATGTTTATTTAGAAATCTTAGTCATATAAATTTGGAAAAAAATACGAAAGAAGAAAAATATATTAATAATTTGAAAAATAAAATAGAAAAAAATAAAATTTCCATTCCTCAAAAGGCAAATGATTCTTTATCACATGTTCTTATATTAAGTGGTAAAAAAAAAAAAAATAAATAAATAAATAAATAAATAAAAAAATAATAAAATAATAAAATAAAATTAAATTAAATTAATATCTATATAATTTGTCTATTATATTAAAATATAATTCTTCTTTTTGTAGATTTTAACAAATGTAAGAGGGAAATATTGGAATGTTTAGAAAATGAGTTTGTGAACCACAACAAACTTGCTAATGTATATTCCTCATATGTCAAGTAAAAATAAAACGACATAAAATAAAGCATTATGTAATATGTGCAAATATATATATATATATATATATATATATTTATATTTATATTTATATTTATATTCATTTATTTATTTTTATAGGCTTTTAAAAGAGTTGAAAGAAAAGACAGTGCAATTTTTGCAAAATGGAGACTATCAACTATATTGCAATTTTCATGATGTAAAAAATAAAATGAACATTTATAAAAAAAATACTAAATATATCAATGCGTATACTATATATATATATATATATATATATATACATAATGTTTATTCCTTTTTTTTTTTTTTTGTCGTTTCCTTATGTGGTCCACTTTTAATTATTTTTTAGG
Organism: Plasmodium billcollinsi; assembly: GCA_900257145.2. Taxonomy (NCBI): domain Eukaryota; phylum Apicomplexa; class Aconoidasida; order Haemosporida; family Plasmodiidae; genus Plasmodium; species Plasmodium billcollinsi. The sequence goes on from LT990241.1 coordinate 1,946,150, forward strand.
AAATACAAGAAGAACATGAAATTAACATAAGATATGAATCCTATCTCGAAAGTTTTACATCTAATAAAAATGATAAAAAAGAATTAAAACCTACAAATATACAGAATACATTAAAGAGTGAAGGAGAAAAAAAAAATAAGTTAATCAATGTAAATTCTAACACATCACCCACATGTATAGAAAATAATAATATAAGTGTCTCCTTTCCAAAATGTGATAGTAACAATAACATATCTTTAAAAAATAATAATGCTTTAAATAATTCAGAAAATAAAAGTCAATCAAACACATTTTCTAGCACATTTGCTACATTTACGATGTCACCTAACAAAAATAATGTTAACGATAAATCAGATGAAAACGAAAAACATCAAAATGAAAAAGAAAATTCAGACATAATAAATATAAATGAACAAGAAAAAACAGATAGTATAGATAAATCAAAAGAAGAGCAAGCCAATGGAGATGATATAAAAAGCAATGAAGATGATAAGAACAAAGATGAGAAAATTGAAAATATAAAGAAACAATCATCAAATAAAACGGTGGCTTTTAAAATGGACGGGGACGATCCCAATGAAGGTAACAAATATATATGTATATATGTATACACATATGTATGCATATATTTGCATATATTTGCATATATTTTTCGTATGTACCTCGTTTTGTTTCAGATCAACCAAATGATCAGATTAAGAATAAAGATAATGCATATAAAGGAGAGACTTTTAATAAAATACAAAACGAAATAATCAATGAATTTAATTCCTTTTTAAATGAAGAAAATGATGTCATGTATTTTGATAAGATAAATGGACATAAATATCTAGAATTTAAAAATAACGTGAGTGATGGAAATTCTGCATTGTGGGAAAATTTAATTAAGAAAAGTAATTTTTATCAAATTAAAGAGGATTTTGAAAATTATAATAAAATTATGAAACAACAAGAAGAAAATGAACATGATAAAGCAAATGAAGAAAAGACATTAGGAGATTTATTAGGTATGAATAAGTATGTATCAATAAAAAATAAAAATATGAAAGATCTAAAAAGTTCTACAGTCAATACAGAGGATTTTTGTCATATCATTAAAAATTGTAATATTAATAATATGAATGGTCATGTAAATTTAGAAAATTATCCAGTGAATATTAATAATAGCGATAATCTTTTTATCACCGACAACTTGGTTCATTCGACAAATACACTTAATACATATCCAGATACACATATGAAACCGGAAAATAAGCAAGAAGAAAATGGTTCTTTGAATCCTCTTAATAAATATTTTACTATGCATGATAATATATATTATATACAAAAGGCTATTCTTAAAAATAATTCGGTGCTTTATAAGGACGACAATATTGAGGTGCGTTTCACCACTAAAAGGAAATATATGTGTTAATGTATATATGTTAGTATAAATATATATATATATATATATATATATATATATATATATATTTCGACCCTTTGTAGATATTTCTAGATCAGTATTACTATGACTTGAATGGACTTGTGAAAATTTTTTTAAAAAACAAAAAGATAGTTAATTGCTATGATGTTGATATACAAATTTCAAACAAAATGCTTTTTCCCTTAAAGATGAAATTTTTAAATTTTGAAAAAACCTTGTCAATGAATTCGACAAACTGTTATGTAATATAAGAATAGAATGATAATAATATTATATGTATATAAATGTAAAAAATGATGTGTTATATATATATATATATATATATATATATATATATATATTTTTATTAGGAAATAGCTGTAAAGTGTTTACATATATATAAAGGATTCCCCCTAATAAAAGTGTCTTATAGGTAAGACAAAAAGGGAATATATATAAATATAAATAAATAAATAAATAAATATATATATATATATATATATATATGAATGTTCATATTCTTTATTTCCTTTTGTCTTTAGAATGCAAGACATGTTTAAAAAGACCATCGAGTTAAGACTTCCCATACCTATAACGAAGTATATGAAGAAAATGGAAATTTCGAAAGATGTGTTTAATAAATTCTGGAGTAATAATAATTTTAATGAATATAAAAAAGAAAAAATTATTAATAAAAGTGATATAGTGGATAATGAATTGATTGTTATGGATTCCTGTTTGGTATGTTTATATGGCATATGAAAAAATAATTTGTTATGTATGAACGTATTTATACATATATACATATATATATGTATGTATATTGTTTTATTTTATTTTAGGGTGGAGCCCTTGGATTATGTTACGTAGAAAATATGATTTATTTATGCGGTTGTTACACTAACAGTTCTGCAGGTCACGAAAATTATTTTGTGCTTGTCGGTATTGAGATGATAAAGAAAAAATTGAGAATCGTATGTAAATCAAATAACCCTACCTTATCATCTGCTATTTTATTTTTAATCGTGCTGATGCACAAGAAACATGAAACGTAAAACCATGAAAAAAGAGTCATTAAAAATTTGTTAATAAAATGGATACATTTAAATTTTATAAATTAGTAATTATTATATATATTTATATATGTTATATTTTATTTTATTGTATTATATTATTTTAATGTTTCTTTTTTTTTTTTTTTTTTTTATGTTTTTAAATACATAAATATATATATATATATATATATATATATATGTATATTTAACCATTTATATATTTTTTTATGTGTATTTTTTTTTTTTGTTTTTGTTAAATATATTATAAAAACATTTTTAATTTGTGAATTAACTTTCATATAAATCATTATACGAAGAAATGTTTTAATGTTCACAAAAATGTCATGGGTCTTATTTTTAGTATTACAAATATAATATACGTATATTGATAATTCGTAATTTTAGGTCTATAGAAGCATTATATAATTACATTTGTTTTGTATTTAATTTGTTATATATACAGATATATGTTTCTTTTTACGAACTTCTTTATTTTCTTGATATATTAAATTGTTATTATATATTAATCTTATGCATATATGTGCCCCAATATATAACAACATACATATTTTTATGTACATTTATATATATCCTAATTTTATTATTATAATATATATATATATATATATATATATATGTATTTACTGATCGAAAGAAGGAAAAAAGAAAATGAATGTTATTATTTTTTATAAGACTATAATTTATTTTTTACTTATTGAGCATAATAATAATAATAATAGAAAAAAAAATTCTGTACTTATAAATTTTTTTACATGAACAAATAATAAGTATACCTGAACGGTTAAGAATTATGAATCTTTTTTTTTTTTTTTTTCCTAATAATACCTTAACACACATAAACGATAATTTAATCAAACAAAAATTATATAACATTAATATATATATATATATATATATGTGTATGTATATGCTTGTAATAATATACGGTCTTTCACTTAAAATTACCAATAAAAATAATAGAAAGAAGGTTAATAAAAACATGGTACATTTAACATTTATTTTTCAAATAAATAACAAAACATACCTTCTTTAATTGTATAATTGTTCATTTATTATAGCCTTTTCCTTATATATATATATATATATATATAAAATAACATACAAACAATTGATGACGGAAATATTAACTGTGTGAATATAAGAATAATATATATAAGTGTACTACAAAAATAAATATATATATATATATATATATATATATATATATAAAATAACGCCATGGTATATTTTATATATATTATTTATTATTTTTTTTTTATTTAATATATATATAGTCTGGTAATATATTTTTTTTTTACCTGAACAATATTTTATTTTAGCTTTCTGAAAAAAAAAAAATATATATATATTTTTTTAAATATTATTTATTTCTTTTATTTATTTATTTTTTTTTAATAGTTTAAGGTAAAGGAAAAAAAAAAAAAAAAAAAGTATAACAACAATATATTAATTATAAAAATATATATATATATATATATTCATAAACATATTAATTTATATATTATAAAGCTCTTGTTATTTTGCACACACACATGTATAGGTTATTAGCTTTTAATGAAATAATATATGAATCATTTATGTAAAAAAAAAAAAAAAAAAAAAAAATTAAAACCCAAAATAATTATGTACATATTTTTAAATATATCTCATATATATATGAATATATAATTTTTCATTTCAAATGTGTAAATATATATATATATATATATAGATATATTTTTTTTTTTTGATATGTTGTATTATACATATAAATATGTATATAAAATATAAATTTTTTTTTTTTAATTTTTCTTCGTATTATTTCTAAAAAGTCTCCAACCTTGTGTTTATAGCCGTTGTTAATAATTAATATATATATGTTTATTTGAAAAAAAAAAAAAATAAAATAAAATAATATATATATATATATATATATATATATATGAAGTACATATTATATATACATATATATATATATATATATTTAAATTAAATTATCTTAATGCTTTTATTTTTTTTTTTTACTTAAATTTATATATAACTTTAAAAAAAAAAAAAAGTGTTTCATTATATATATATATATATATATATATGTTTATATAATAGTAGCTATAAAAAGGTTATATATTTTAAAGCACTCAATATATATATAGCTGGTCCTGAAATTATCATTTTAGTGTTTTCCTTATTTATTTATTTATTTTTTTTTTTTTGTTCAATTTAAAATTTTATTTAACTTTGATTTTATCCCTTGTTGTATTCAATATTTAGGTATATTATATATATATATATATATATATATATTTTATATAAATAATTTGCGTTATAGTCATAAGATTGTAAAAATGAAACAAGAATGCAATGTATGTTATTTTAACTTACCTGACCCAGAGTCCACTTTAGGACCATATGATAATGAATTAAATTACTTCACTTGGGGACCAGGATTTGAATATGAACCTGAACCACAAAGAAAGCCATTGTCAATAGAAGAAAGTTTTGAAAACTCTGAAGAATCCGAAGAATCAATTGCTGACATAGAACAACTTGAAGAAAAAGTAGATGAAAGTGATGTGAGAATATATTTTAATGAAAAGAGTAGTGGTGGGAAAATAAGTATAGATAATGCATCTTATAATGCTCGAAAATTAGGTTTAGCTCCATCAAGTATTGATGAAAAAAAAATTAAAGAATTATATGGAGACAACTTAACATATGAACAATATTTAGAATATTTGTCTATATGTGTCCATGATAAAGATAATGTAGAAGAACTTATTAAAATGTTTGCACACTTTGATAATAATTGCACTGGTTACTTAACTAAGAGTCAAATGAAAAATATTCTTACAACGTGGGGTGATGCATTAACTGATCAAGAAGCCACGGATGCTCTTAATGCTTTTTCATCAGAAGATAATATTGATTACAAATTATTCTGTGAAGATATATTACAATAAATAAAAAACTACTAAAATAAAATAAAGTAAAATAAAATAAAATGGGTATATGTTACATATATATATTATATGTATCTATATATCTATATAGGTACATATGTTTAGTTGTTTATAATTGTTATTATTCAGCTACATGTTTTTAATTTTATAATGTTGTTATTATACGATGTAGTGTATATATATATATATATATATATGTATATATATATACTAACCTTTTAATATATATATATTATCTCCATCTTAATATTTAAATCTCCGCTTTTATATATATTATGTATTACTTTGTTATTTTTGTCTACACTGTTTGTTTGTTGTCATATTTATATTACTTTTAAATTTTATGAATAGGGCAAAAGACAAAAAAAAAAAAAAAAAAAAAAAAAAAAATTAATTATTGCATAATGTTATATATTTGTTATATTATACATTTCATTCTTTTTATTTTTTTACTTCTTTTTTACGTTAACATTTTATACTAAAATTAAAAATGATATATGGTCCTTCATTTTACTAATATCTACCCTACGGTTATTTTTATACCATGTTTATATGTAAGTTAATACATATGAAGGAATGATATTAAAAAGAAAGAAAAAAAAAAAAACATATATATATTTACTAACAGGGACTTTTAAAAGATACAATAATGAATAAATAAATAAATATAAAATATGAATTATTAGCATGTTAACATATGAAATATGAACTGCTATTATGTTAATAATTAAAAGGACACCCATTTGGGTTATATATGATAATACACTAAAAAAAAAAAAAAAAAAAAGAACTTAATTTTATGAAGAAAATAGAATAAGAAATATGTGAAATGTGCTAATTTAAAAATAATCATCACATAAAAAATTATATTATATTATATATATATATATATATATATATACATTTTTTTTTTTTTTTTTTTTAATTTAAAAAAATATGAAATTTTTTAAAGACGGTCATTTTTAATAATCTAATTGAATAAGAAACCAATAAAAATCTGCATATACATACAAGGACAAATTAATAGGGTGGTCTGGGGATCCTCTACCTTGTCCGACAATTTTTACATTTTTATTAGTTTCAAAAAATGACATATTAATTATATTAATATAATCTTGATATGAACATAATTTCGTTGTAAATGTTATTAATATGAGTCCATTAGGGGCCACACAATTTTGAGCCAAACGAATTAAATCGATATATCGTTTGGTTCCAGATTCAAGAAATTTTGATTTCGGAATTAAATTAGGTGGGTCTAATATTATTATATCAAATAATTGTTTACAATTTTTCAAAAACTCTAAAGCATCCTGACATAAAAATGATATATTACAATGTGTGTTATCTATACTACTATTATATTCCCGATTGGATATATTTTGATTATTAATATCTTTTTGTGAAGTATTCATTTTAACATTATATTTTAAATTGTTCAGTTTGGCTGCTTTTATGGCTAGATCAACAAAATAGCTATCTTTTTCAACACATATAACATATTTGGCATTTCCAATTTTTGAACATTGAATACCAAAGCAACCAACATAAGAAAAGAGATCAAGAACTTGTTTCTGATTTGCATAATTGCATACAAGTTTTCTCAATTCTTTTCTATTAAAAAACCAACCAGTGTTTGGAGAATTTATTAAATCAATTAAAAAAAAACATTTATTTTCTATTAGCCTGACATGTTCAGGTACATTTCCAAAAACTACTTTTTTGTAAATTTCTAATTTTTCATTTAATCTATCTTTATTATCATTTCTAAAAATGATGGCTTTTGGATTTATTAGTTCTAGAATAGCATGATTAATATTGTAAGCTAGCATTTCACATCCTAAGGTTATATGTTGTATTGCAATAAAATCATCATATCTGTCTATAATAAGACCTGGAATATTATCACCTTCTGCATTAATTAATCTATAACAAAGTTTAGGATTAAGTGTATGATATGTGTAGGCATGTATAAGATTTTTGTTTGAATTATTTATTTTATTTTCTTGTTCATCAAAATTAATAAATTCTTTTTTCTTTTCATTATTTATGTTATGAGAGCAAAAATGTATATCATTTTCTTCGCTTTCTTGATTTGTCATTAATTTAAATCTCCAGTGTAAAGAATTTTTAATTTTTTCTATAAAAAAATTAATATTTATTGAAAAAAGTGTATTGTTACTAATAATCCTTGCGCTAATTAAAGAATAGGGATTAAATGTAGCTACTCCGAAAGATTCATTTTTCATATTCTTTACATTAACTAAGATGAAAGGATTTTTTTTTAATTCTTCTATATTTTCTATTTCATTACTATATATAAATGGAATATTTCTTTTTAATCTTTTGTCATGTGTGTTTTTTTTTTTTTTTTTTTTATTATTATTATGAGAAGTTTCTACGTTATCTTCATAGTCACGTTCATATATTTTTTCATCTTTCAAATATAAACTAGGCCTACTATTTACACAATCTATATATTCTTCATTGTGATATTTATATAGCTCTTCTTTAAATTTTGTGTTTTTTTTAAATTTATCTTTATTTTTTTCAAACGCGGGACGTATATATTCTTTTCTTTTCTGTTCATATATGATACTTGAAAAAGGTTGACGTTTTATGAATCCTTTCCATGTTTTAATGAAATTTACTTTAAGCATTCTAATATTTACATAATATATATAAATAAAAAGGTACTACATATATATATATATATATATATATATATATATACATACATATATTTTATGAATAAATAATATAAGAGAAAAATAAAACACATACAACAAATATCTATAAAAAAATTACAAAATAAATATTAAATGGTGATTTTATAACATACACGTATATATATTTTGTATGTATGTTTTTTTTATAAATTAAGCATTTTAACAAAAAAAAAAAAAAAAAAAAAAATGCAAAATGGAATCATATATAATTATATATATCGAAGATACTTTTATTTTAGAATAATAAAAATATTGTAATTTGTAAAATTTTAGAAGGCTATATTAATATTTATATAACATGTATATATATATAATTATATATATATATATTACATATATTTTTTTTGTTTTCATAAAAAAAATAATTTGAGAATATTATCATCTATATACATTCAAATAAACGAGAATACTTTTAGGAATAGATTTTAAAATATAATCATTAATTTATATTCATGCATATTTCTAGAATTATCTTTTTTTTTTTTTTCTTTTTTCTTTAACAAATATATGAAAATTGTTTTTAATTATGATATAATGGTAAGGATATGAATTATAAGAAATATATATTATATATATATTATTAATTATAGTAATAAGAAAAATGTAAAATTGAAAGAATATAATATTAATCTGGTATTTGATAGGTTTACAGAAAATAATATTTTTATACAAAATAAAAAAAAATAAAAAATAGTCCCTATAATATATATATATATATATATTATATTTTTTTATTTTTTATTTTATATTTTATATTTTTTATTTTTTATTTTTTAATGTTGTACAATGTTGTTTAACAAAAGGGAAGCATCTTGTTAATATTGTTCCCAGAGGCAGCCCGTTTTTCTTCTATTTGTTTATTTATTTATTTATTTATTTATTTATTTATTTATTCATTTATTATTATTTTTTTTTTTTTTTTTTGCGATATGTAAATATATACATTTATACACACGTGTTGAAAAATATGGAAGAATATTTAAGAAACAAATATATGAAAAATAATAAAAAAAAAGGCAAAGAAAAGAAAAAAGGAAATATAATAATTTATGATTGTGAAGAAGAAGACATAAATGAAAATGATATATATAAACATAAAAAAAAAAAAAAACATTTGGATACAAATGATCAAATATATTATAGAGAAGAGTTCTATAATTATGTAGAATCTGATGAAAATATTTCAGATGTCCCAATAACCATTACAGATACAAACACTATGAATGTTATAGAGATATCTAATGAAAATAAAAAAAAAATTTTAGATTCTTTACAAAGTGGTCGTATAATACAAACTTCATGTGATAAAAAAAAAAAAAAAAAAAAAAAAAAAAAGTAAGAAAAAGGAAAGCGATTCTGATATATCCGTTTGTAGAAATAAACATAATAATAAGAGCGATTCTGATATATCTGTTTGTAGAAATAAACATAATAATAAGAGCGATTCTGATATATCTGTTTGTAGAAATAAACATAATAATAAGAGCGATTCTGATATATCTGTTTGTAGGAATAAACATAATAATAAGAGCGATTCTGATATATCCGTTTGTAGAAATAAACATAATAATAAGAGCGATTCTGATATATCTGTTTGTAGGAATAAAAAAAATAATAAAAGTGAAAAGAAAAACCATTCACGTTCTTCATCATATACAATTTACAGTTCAAGTGAAAGTAATGGTTCAGATGTAAAATTCGGACACACACCTTCAAATAAACATAAATTAATGTTACATAAGGAAAAATATGATAGTGATAAAGAAGAAGATAAAACATCTTCTTATTCTAAAGATAATAAAAGTAAGAAAAATGAAAAAACAATTTACAGAGATAAAAGCGGAAAAATAATATCAAGAGAAAAATGGATTGAAGAACAAAAAAAAGAAATCAAATATAAGTATGGAACATATAAAGATAAAAGGAAAAAACAAGAAGAGGAAAAAAAAAAAAAGTTAGAATGGGATAGTGGATTAGTACAAAAAGATATGAGAAAAAAAAATATAGAAGAAAATGAAAAATTAATTAAGAAGAAAAATATTATCAATTATGATTTTGATTCTGATTATGATATAGAATTAAAAATGAAAAAAAGAAAGGATGATCCAATGAATATATATATAGATTCAAAGGAAGAAAATCAAAAAAACAATAAACCCAAATCTCGTTACCAATCACCATATAATCGTTTTAATATTAAAGCTGGTTATAGATGGGACGGTGTTATAAGAGGTAATGGATTTGAAGAAAGAAGATTAGAAGCACAAAAAATGAAAGAGCAAGAAAATAAATTGACCTATATAAATAACACAGCAGATTTATGAAAATTAGTGAAAATGAAAATATATGTATATATATATATATATATATATATATATATATATATATATATTATGGGATAATTGTATTGTATATACCAAAATGTGTATACATAATTTATAATTAGTAATAAATATTTTATATATTTATATAATTATATATTTTTTTTTATCTTATTTGTTTTATTACTACACTATATATAAATATATATACATATATATATTAATATGATTCCCACTTATAGAATATGATTAGTTTTTGATTATTAAATAAAATATTATATATTCATTTATATTATATATATTTTTTAAAAGTTATTTATATATAAATATTATATGTTGATGTATTTTTTTTTTTTTTTTTTTGAGGTGATTAATGAATATCCAGGGGATCATTTTTTAATAACTATATAAATATATATAAATAAATATATATATATATATATATATATATATATATATATATGGGCAAAAATATATATAGTTTATATTATTTAATAAATTTCATATATTAATCTGTTATTCTGATATTTGACTAGAAAATAAAAAAATAACATTAGTAAAACATACCAAACGTGTACATATATATGTATAACATTTAGGGTTTAATTTTAAATATATAATTTTTTCTTTTTTTTTACGTGATCAAAATGTTATATTTGTGTAGAGCATGTTATAAGAAATAAATAAATATATAAATATATATATATATATATATACACAAACATGGAGTCATAAATTATGTAAAATAAAAAGAAAATTATAATTATATATATATATATATATATATTTATATATAATCTTTTATGATATATATACATTTGGTATTAGAATTGTTTGATTAACTTACAAATGTGTATTTATATATTCTTCAACATAAAATATTTATATGGATCCCATGTGTTATATACATAAAATATAATGAATATATTATACAAAAAATTATTTGCTAATGCTAATATAACTAGTAAAAGATTTATCCTCTTTAATAATGTAATTTTAAAAAAAAGGGAAGGCTACCTTTTACAAAAAAGGGATTTATTTTTTTTTAAAAATGATAAGAATGATATCATAAAGAATGAAATTGAAGAAATTTTAAAAAGAAATGGTCATGATGTCTCTACCTTATACGAAAAAAATAAAAATGATAAATATAATGATCAGAAACATAGGGAACAAGAAAAATGCATATATAAAAAGGGAAAATTTAAAAGATTATTCATATTTATTGGTTTTCAAAGTATACCTATTATTGCCTTAATGTATTTATTTAAATATATAGAAGAAGTTAAACTAAACGAACTTAATTTTAAATTTGATTCTTCTGATGATATAATTAATGAAGCAACAAAATTAATTAATGGATCATCCTTATGTTTTTGCATATATTTTGATAAAAATGTAATAAATACTGTTTATATCGAACCACTAAATCCAGAAAATGCAGAAATTAATTATGAAATAAATAATAAAGAAATAGCTAGCTCTTCGTTTTCAAATTCAGACTATGAAATAAACAAAAAAAATGAAAAAATTATGAACGGGTCAGGTAATGAAATGATAAAACAGAATAATGATGAAATGAAAAATATGAACAGATCAGGTCAGATTCATAATAATGAGAACGAAAAAAATAGAAAGGTGATTAACGATACAAATGTAGAAGAAAAAAATGGTACCAACGACAACAACAAAAATAACAACAACAAAAATAACAACAAAAATAACAACAAAAATAACAACAAAAATAACAACAAAAAGAACAATAATAATAATATTGGTGATATCAATTCAAGTGATAGCTTAAAGAATTTATTATACTCTTTAAATAAACCGTTAATACAAGAAATGATGTGTAGTAAAGGTTCAATGGAAGTACCATTAAATTATATGTACTTTTGTATTAGCAAAAATACTGATATATATGATTATATAAAAAATAAAAATAAAGACATTAGCTTATTATATTTTGATGAGAAAAAAAATGTATATGCCACGTTAACAGGGAATGCTTCCATAATAGAAAATGAAGATATTAGAAATATTATATGGACGGATAAATGGAGATATTTGATACCTGGGGATTATAAGGATAATTATATTTTAATAAAGTTCACACCTTCTACCGTATTACTTAAAACAATAGGATTAAAAAATGAACATTGGAAAAGTAATATTGTTAGGAGATCCATAATAGATGATAAAATTTCATGGATCAAAATTTGACGCACTTTTATATATATCAGTATGTATTAGGTCTTATATTAATGCATAATATTGACATTAATTTGTATGCACATATATATATATGTATGTATATATATATGTATGTATATATATATATGTATATTTTATTTTTTTTTTTCATTTTTCTTTCAGAATTTTTTAAAATGTGGTTATATAATTTTAATATATATATTTGTTCATTCGTTCACTGATTTTTAAATTAAAAAAAATAATTTATAATTTTTTTAATACATTTAAAAAGAAAAAAAAAAAAAAAAAATTCAGGAATGACATTTTTTTATTCTTCATATGAAAAGGATTATTTATATTTTTATATCCATTTATAAAAAGATTTTTATTGACATATTTTTAAATATATGGAAAATAACATTCATAAATTATAGTATGAATAAAATTAAAAGATTAACCATATTAATTATAATAATTATATATATATATATATATATATATATGTGGAATATAATAATGTTTTTTTTTTCTTTTTTTTTTTCTTTTCTTTTTTTTTTTTTTTTTATTAATAAATAGAAAAATAATATTAATAATATATATAAAATATAATAATTTAAATTAAAATAAAATAATACATATAATTATATATTTGATAATTATTCTCAAGTGTTATTAATATATATATATATTTTTTTTAATATATGAAACATATATAGGAGAATTATATATTTAATTTATATATACATATAAATATATTTATATTATATTTATTTATTTATTGTATGATAATATTAAAAGCCATAAGCAATATTATACACATATATTAAATATATAATATTTATTTATGTAAATATAGTAATATATCTATATTACTATTAATATATATATTATACATATTTTTATTTTTTTTTCTTTTCATTCGTATATAATAATTTATTAATAAATAAATAAACATATATATATATATATAAACAATTTAATGTGTTTTTTTTTTTTTTTTTTTTTTTTTTTTTCTTTAAAAAAGGGAAAATTAAATTAAAAAATAAAATAAATGAAAAAAAATAAAAATATAAGGAAATAAAAGAAATAAGCAATGAATATATATATATATATATATATATATATATATATATACAGTTATATAAAAATATACTAAGAGAATGAAGAATTAAATATTTATATAATATATATATATTTATATTTTAAATTGAAGAATATTTGAAAACAAAGTGTATATAAAATCATTCATTAATTTTATAAGAATATATATATATATATATATACATATATATATATATATATATATATATATATATGTATATATGTATGTATGTTTATATATATGTACTTATGTATTATTATTATGTTAAATAGTATTAAGAATAAATAAGATGGATATATTAAATAAAATAATAAAGGATATAATATATAAGATAAAAATATATCATGTAAAATATGGAATTGATTTGAACGATTTTCACAACTTGTTATTTGTCATAACACTATTATTTGGCTTTGTATTTTTATTATATCTTTTATTAATATTGTTCAATATATTTTTAAAAAAATCCAAGGCGAATAATGTCGTATTATTATTAGGACCATGTGATAGTGGGAAGACCACTTTTTTATTTAAATTAAAAACTGATAAATTGTGTAGAACCGTGCCCTCTATGAAAGAAAATATTGCATTTATATTTTTAAAAAATAAGAAGAAACAAAAGTGTATACGCTTTGTTGATTTCCCAGGACATCCTAAACTTTCATATTCACTTAATAAATATTTTAATATAACAAATGTTATCGTTTATATGATAGATAGTTCAGATAGGCAAACTCTTAAATTTGTTGCAAAGTAATAGAATATAAATATATATTTTTTTTTCGAGTGAAAAATATATATGTTTTATGGAGATATTCATAATAATAATTATTATTTTGTATGATTAACATTTATTTATTTTTTTTTTTTTTTTTGAAAAAAATTTTTGCACTAACAAAATATATGTATATATATATATATATATATATATATATATATACATGTTCATGTTTATGTTTTATTTTTTAGAAAATTATTTGAGCTGTTTACCAACAAAGTAATTGTGAAAAAAAAGATCCCCTTCATTATTGTTTGTAATAAAACCGATTTGTGTAATTCAAGACCAAAGCAAGTTATAAAAGAAGACTTGGAAAGGGAAATGTAAAAAAAAAAAATATAAAATAAAACAGAGACATCAAAACAAAATATATATATATATATATATATATGTGTTAATAAATATATACTTATATGTTCTCATTATATTTAATATTTTATTTTTTCCTTTTTAGTGAAATTTTAAAAATGTCAAAATATAATAACCTAGATGATGATTGTATTGATGAAACTGAATGTTTTCTTGGAGCAAACTCAGAATTTTTTAGATTTGAAAAAGCTCCTTGCCCCATCGTAAGAAATAGAAAGCATTATAAATATAAATATAAATATTCATGCATACATTATACAATATGTACATATATATAATATATGTTTTATTTTTATAGGAATTGTGTAGTGCTTCTGTGAAGAATAATAATGTAGACGAAATAATAGAATTTATAGAAAAGCATTATTAATAAAATGCCCTGATTTTTTACATATTATATTCTGCTTACAACACATATATATATATATATATATATATAAATTTATTTATTTATATACATTTATATAGTTGTACTTATTATTTTTATTATTTTTATTTTTTATATTTTTTTTTCTTCTTTTTTAAAAACTTTAATGATATATATATATATATATATATATAATTGTTTATTCATTTTACATTTTGAATTAAATTTTGAAAATAACTAATAACAGTTTTTTGTTCATTTTATGTTTTTAATTTTTTCAAAATTTTTAATTTTTTGTTTAAAATAAAGTAAAATTATTTCTGTTAAAGATATTATATATATTACTAAAAGGATAATTTATATATATATATATATATGTTTATTTATTTATATCATTTTATAACTTATAAATAAAAAAGGTAAAACTTATTTGTTTTAAAAAATTTATTACATTTTATTATATAACATTTTAATTTTAATTACACTATAATATTATAGACAAATAGGAATGTATAAAGATTTAAGTTTATAAGAAATATATGTAGTACACATAATTAAAATTATCATGCTGATTTAACTTAAAAAAATATATTCAAAGTGATAAAACAAAAAAATAAAAATAAAATATATATATATATATATATATATATATATATGTATGTATAAACAAAATAGTCGTAAGTTTAAAATTAATATCGTATACCAAGTTTTACGTAATGTATAAGGATTAAAGAATAAATAGACATACACACACACACATATATATATATATATATACAAATACAAATATATGTATATATACACATTATGATTTATTTTTTTTATTTTTTTTATTTTTTTTATTTTTTTTATTTTTTATTTTTTTTATTTTTTATTTTTTATTTTTCAATTTTCTTGTCCTTGTTGAGCTGTGAGTTCATAATAGTTGTAATTAAAGTCCTGAACAAGAAAATTTTTTGGATCTCCAAATGTAATGTTACAATTTTCATGTTGATCCGAATATTTTAAAGGCATATTTAAGAATTCTTTGTCAAAATTTTGCAAATCTAATTGATTGAATAATTTCGGTTTAAAAGGAGGTTTTACCTTTTTATACAAAACATCATTCCAATTAACATTTTTAAAAAAGGGATGTTTTTTAATTTCTTGTGCATCAGTAGCCCCTGAGCCTAATCTTTTCTTTGGATTTTTTTCAAATAATTTTGTTAATAAGTCTACAGCTTTTGATGATAAATTTTTAGGATAAGATAGTTTTTTATATTTAATACTTTCGAATAAAACACTTCTGTTAGAGTTATTAAAAGGTAATTCTCCTGTTAGCATTTCATATAACATAATACCTAAGCTCCACCAGTCAACAGCTTTTCCATGTCCTGTTTGTTCAATAATTTCTGGAGCTAAATATTCTGGAGTTCCACATAATGATTTGGTTAAATTTGTTTCTGTAATACCTTCTTTTGATAAACCAAAGTCTGTTAATCTTATATGCCCTAATTCATCTAATAATACATTTTCTGGTTTTAAATCTCTATAAATTATATTTAGTTTATGTAAATATTCAAGGGCCAATATAATTTCGGAAGAATAAAATTTAGCTGTTTCTTCAGAAAACTCTCTTAATTTAGATAAGTGAAAAAACAGTTCCCCACCAGGACAATATTCTAAAATAAAATATAATTTTTGCTTAGTTTGAAAAGCATAATACATTTTTACAATGAAAGGATGAGAAACGCATTTTAGTACGTTTCTTTCTACTTTAGTATGTTCTAGTTGATTTTTTGATAATATATTTTCTTTTCTTAATATTTTCATTGCATATAACTTTTTATTTTGAACATGTTTTACTAGAATTACTTTTCCGTATGACCCTTCTCCTATTACCTTAAGGTAGTTAAAACTTTCAGGTCTTATTCTTTTTTTCCTTTCATATGATAACGATATAGAGTTACGTAGTCTCTTTTTCCGTATTTCTTCTTTTTCATCATGTTTATATAGACATTCATTTTCCATTATAATATTATTATCAATATTATTGAGTGCACAGTTAGCCATATTGTCTTTATAAAAAGGATTTTCTTTCTTTTCTTCAAACTTGGTTTTGTTTATTTCTTTCACAGCTACCTTCCCTTGAAAAAGAACATCATTTCTATAATTTAAAAGTAAAATTATAAGTATGGTTAAAAGAGAATATGTAAGAAAAAAAAAAAAAAAAAAAAAGGATAGATAGTATGTACATGTGTGTGATTATCATAATAAAAATTTTGAAACTGTTCAAAAATAATAATAATAATATGCACACATATACATTTATACATATATACATATATACACATATATATATATATATATATATATATATATATATATATATATATATTATTTATTATTCACCTTTTATTGTATATGTTATATAGATCCAACTTTTCCCTGGAACTATCTCTGAACTTACGATAATTTGCTTTATATATTCCCTGTTTGGATTTCCTATCATAATTTTGTTTTTGAAATTTACAAGGGGAATTATTATTTATGATTTTTTTGTTTTTATTTTCATCATCAGAAAAACTTTTCTTATATAAGAATACGTTAGTATAATTGTTTTTATATAAATCTCTATGGTAGTTATTATTTTTTTTTAAATGAATTATTTTTTTATCTTTTTTAAAATGTGTCTTGTTATTAATATTGTTACTTGTAACTGATTCGAATGAAAATTGCATATCGTATTTATTATAATTTATTATATTTTTTTCTAAAGCAATATCTGTATTAACATGAATATTTCTACATGGATCTTCCCTTTTGTTATTATTTTTATTTTTTCTATTTAAAAAAAAGTGAATTTTAAATATTTTCCCTTTTTTATATTCTTTGATTTTTAATAATTTTGTACCTTCAACACTATAACTTTTTTTTTGGTTTTTTTTACTATTATTTAAGGTATTATTATCATTATTAGATATAATATTTTGGAGGGTCATAACACTATTTATATGTGTAGTCTTATCACTATATTTTTTATTATTCACATCTCCATTCATATTTACCTTCTTTTCTTTACACTCATCAAAATCATTTTTTGAATTATCTTTCTTAATAGAAACAATCATTTTATTCTTCTGCAAAATCTGTTCATCATTATGTGCATCATTATGTGCATCATTATGTGCATCATTATGTTCATCATTCTGTTCATCATTATGTGCATCATTCTGTTCATCATTATGTGCATCATTCTGTTCATCATTATGTGCATCATTATGTTCATCATTATGTTCATCATTATGTTCATCATTTTGGTTTTTATTAATTTCTCTTTTATTCTTTTTTGTTATTAAAAAGTTGAAATATTTTTTATAGTCTTTTTTTTTTTTCTGTTGTTGCGTACAGTCAGACGTGTAGGACGGGATATTATTTTTCTCTCGATTTCGTTCGGAAAAATATTTGAAAAAGTTTATATGATTCATAATTTTACAAAATATGATTCTATATTTATAAAAAAAAAAAAATATATATATATATATATATATGATAACTTGTTATTATCATCAAATGAAAAAATTCTTTTACATGTTTATTAATTAATACAATATTAAAAATATAAATTCATATATGCATCTTGCATATGATAAAATTATGTAAAAAACAAATAAATGAGAATTTAAAACAGTATAAAGCATTTTACTGGACAAAGTAAACAAACTTGAAGAAAAGACGAATTTATTTTTTAATTAAAAATATATATATATAGAGAGAGAAAAATAAAATAAAAAAATATATAGATAAATGATAATTTTAAAAATTTAAACATATAAATATATTTTAATTTGAGTAAAGGGGGGTGTATATACTTTTATAATATAAAAAGAAAGGATGTCTGAAAAAAAAAAAAAAAAGAACAAATAAAACCTGAATAAATAAAACATGAATAAATAAAACATGAATAAATAAAACACAAATAAATAAAACACAATGTTTTGTTTTCGTGTTTTTCTACATTTTAAAAAGTTTATATATGATTTAGGACATATATATAACATAAATGAATAAATAAAATATAAATATGTTTATATATATATATATATATATTATATAGCCATATTAATTTTAATATTTTTTTTTTTTTTTTGGAATATAGAGCATGCTAAAAATAAAATAAAAAAAAAAAAATTCCTAATTAATATTTTATATATTTATACCCACATATTTTCATTTATTTATATAATTACACTTTGTATTATATTCATATATTCCGCTTTTTAATAGTTATTCATTATATTATTCATAAAATGAAAGAAAAAGAAAAAAGAAAAAATAAAACAGGGAATGTATTAAATATAAATTATTTTATATACCTTAGAAATGATCACTTGACCTTTTAAAATTTTATTATTTTGGTATATTTATATATTATTACATTTTGTCCTATATTACACATTTATTTGATAATTTATTTATTATAAATTATAATTTTGTTCATTTTCCTTTTTTCTTTTTTTGTTTTCATTATTTTTAAAAGTTGGAAATGAATGAAAAGAATAATCAAAATAGTGATAAGTTTATAAAACATAATAATTCAAACAAGGAAAAAGCGAAGAAATTATTTATGCAAGCTTTAAATCATGAAAGTGATGAAAACTTTTTAAAAGCAACAAAATTTTATCAAGAAGCTGTTAAATTATATCCAAATATATTAAATACATATATAAACGATAATCAGGAAACATGGTAATATTAACAATTAATATATATATATATATATAATAATAAATTCAATTATCTCGATTGTTATTTTTTACTTTTTTTTTATTTTGTATAGTTCTGATAAAATTGATGAACGTGACGAAGTGGAACAACCCGAAGAAAACAGTTACCTAATAAATATACTCTCCAAAAATTTTTATACGATAATAAAATTTTTAGACTTTTATTCCATGCATAGGTTAAATAAATATATATATATATATACACACACATATATATATATATATATATATATATATATATATATATATATATAAGAATATCTGATTATATAATTTTTGTTCCTTTTTGTATTATGCAGATTTCTATTCTTATGTAAGAGCATTTCATCATTAATATCTCTTGAAAATGAATACAAACGATTATGTTATATAAATTTAATAAATTGTAAAGAAAAGTGTAAATTATATGGAAACTCATACAAAAGGTTTAATGAATTATAAAATATAAATATATATTCATATACATACATATATATATATATATATATATATATATATATATATATATATGTGTATTTTATTATTATTACGTTTTTTTTTTTTTTTTTTTTATGTTATATTCTTAGGTTATTGTTAGAATATCCACGCTTACGCTTTGACGGTGTTTATATTAGTTGTATTACTTATATTAGACGTAATAAAATACACGAAAAAAAAAATTAAAATAAAATAAAATAATAAAGTTAGCTGTTTACATGAACGCGTTCATAATATTATGAATATGGAATAAAAAAAAAAAAAAAAAAAAAAAAAAAACAGCCATAATATATATATATATGTATGTACATTTTTTATTATTTTTTTTTCCTTTTGCAATATTTTTAAAATAAAGCTTTAAAGGACATAGGAAATATTCATTTAGATCCAAAAGATAGGGATCGCGTTATTTATAACCCATGTGTTGTTACATACTTTCGATATTTACTATTTTTGAATGAATCGAATAAGGTTCTTATAGCACGATCAGAATTAAATAAGAAGGATGTGATAGAAGCTTTTCGAATAACATATCGTAAAGTGCAGAATTGGGATTTATCATTAAAATATGATGAATTGATAAAACATTTAATTAAATTTCATTATGAGTGTGAAAATAATTTAGTTAAGATGATAAGAATAGGAGAATATAGTTATAATTCCAATGAAAAAATTATCGAAATAGAATATCCTGAATTATTGAATGACCCTTTTAAATATAAAAATATTATTAAATTACGTCTACAAAATTATTTGGGTGGTAATAATAATATGTTGAAATGGGCAAATTTTAAAATTGTCTCCAAAATTAAAATGGATTACTCAGAACATACCTTGAATATTAAAAATAAGCAGTACAAGTATAATATGAAAAAAAAAAAACAAAAAAGAAGAATGGAATATTTAATATATATATATATATATACATATACATATACATATTTAAGTTTACATTTTATATATTCATCATGCAATTGGGTAACTCTTATTATTATTTATATTTTATATTTTCTTTTATCTTATTTCTTTTTTCTTTTCCTTGTAGGTCATTTTATTTTTTTAACTTAAAATTTTTATCTCATTTATTCATAACAAAATTGTCAGAAAATTAAAGTTTTCTAATTTTTTTTTTTGGCTTTTCCTTTTTTTTTTAATAATTATTTGCGCACGTGGTATTATAATGTCATATTATTTATATTTATAAAAAAGAAAAAAAAAAAAAATAGTATCCATGAAGATATATATATATACAACATTTTTGTGGATATTTTATATAATTTCCATAAAATTTTCTTATGTATATTTTTTAAGGATAACTAGTTAAATATATATATGTATATAATATATATATATATATATATATAATTATATATAAATACTACAAACATATAGATATTTATTTATTATATCAAAAAGGGAATATATAATACTAAGATAATTCAATTTTTTTGTATGTTTATTTATTTATTATTTTTTTTTTTTTTGTGATTTTTGAATTTAATTTATCTTAACATATATATATTTATATGAAATAATATAGTATAATACGGTAAAAATAAATATACATAGAAAAAATGCATATTTGAATATTCATTTAATTTTTTTTTTAATGCATTTTATTATTATTTTATATATATAAATATATATATATATATATATTGAAACATTTAATTTAAAAGACTTTTAAATATAATATTATTAATTAATGATATATTTAAAAATGAGAAACATTTTGGAAGGTATAAATTTTTTTTTTTTCATCTTTTAGTATAAACATTATTAAAAAATAAATATAAATAAATATTACATATATATATATATATATATTTATTTATTTATGTATTTATTGTTTATATTATGGTGAATATATAAGTGTGAATACAATTTTATCAGAATGGATGGTAAAAATTTTCATTTAATAAAGGATATAAAACCACTTATGAATAACATATGTATACAGTGTTTGATAATAAAATATATAGAAGACCCACCTGATCATATAAACAACTTAATAAAATATCATTACCATGTTGCAGATATAAGTGGATCTGTAATATTGTGTATACCACATGTTTTCATAGAAGAAGAATTGGAAAAAAATTATATAAATGCATTAAACGATGATTTTGAATATATATTGGACGGTTACAATAATATGAACGTTAATATGAATGTTAATGTGAATGTTAATATGAATGATTTAGCTAATAATAAAATAAATGAAATAAAATATAATACTTATAATATAAATAACAAAAAGAGGAATAATTTGAAAACTCTAAAATATCTTTTTAAAGTTGGGGATATTTTAAATATATATGGAGCAGTAACAACATGGTCCATGGGGAAAATGGTAAAAAAACAAGAATACAAAAAAAAAAAAAAAAAAAAAAAAAAAAAAGAAAAAATTAAACAAGATATTATGTGTGAGATATGTCGTACGGTTTTTATATTATTTAATTTTTTTAATTTTTTTTTTTTTTTTTTTCTTCATAATAGGTTATAATTCCTAATACTACTAGAATACGAAAAAGTGGAGAAAATGTTATAAGAACGTCTATTCATCGAGTGGGTTTTTTTAATATGACTGTTAATATAGAACCAAATATTAGTAATATAATTACATCAACTACTGAGAAGAAATATAAAATGGAAGACAATAATACAAATAACAATTGTAAAAATAATGACATAAATAAAGATATAGATAATAATAATAATAATAATTGCGTGATGTCAAAATTTATGAGCATAAATAAAAAAAAAAGTAAGTATGATATAATGTTACCTAATTTGGATGATGATATATAATTATGAATATTTAATGAATAATAAAATTCGTTGTATAAAATTATTTACTTCTTTTAAGCAATTTTTTTAAGTAATTTGATTTTAAAAAATAAATAAATATTATATATATATTTACTTAGTTCACCATAAATGTAAAAAAATCAACAATAAAAAAAAAAAAAAAAAAAAAAAAAAAAGGAAATGATAGAATATATAAAAATATAAAAAAATCGTGCGTAGTTAAATCATATAACTTTAAATTATTATATATATATATATATATATATATATAAACAAATGTGGTGTACATTATTATCAAATGGGTATTTTATATGGACGTTATAGAAAATAATTTAAAAAACATAACAAAAAGGTTGACATGAAATATATATCTGTATGCACATTTTATTTTATTTTTTATGTTAAAATATATAAAGCCACGGGGAAATTAAAAAAACAAGTAAAACTATATCTATATATCTATATATATATATATATATATATATATATATATGTATATGTGCATATATCTATATTTATTTATATTATATTTGAAGAATATTTCTATTTGTTAAGAAATATATATTATATATCTTCAAACATTTTACATTTCATTTGATCTCTTAATAAAGCATAATTATAATAATAAATATACAAATTATCTTCATTCAAATTATCAATATATCCAATTGGTGCTTTACATTCATTACATAAAATTCTATATTGTATTTCTACTTTGTCATCCTTTCTTTTAATTAGAATACGTTGTGATTGTGTTTTATGATATTTCTTATGAATAATTTTTGTTATCGGAAATATTATAGATCCATCTGTTTTTCTTTTTTGTAAAATATTTAAATCCATTTCACTAATTAAACAATTATATCCACATATAAAACAAAAATATGTTAAGAAATCTTTTTCAACATTTCCCACCACACTATCTTTGGATGTATAATTTAAAATACGGAACTTTTTTTGTTTACTTTCATCCTTTGAAGCTTCTCGTTCAATTTGAACTTTTCTTTTTATTTCAAGTAATGATATTTCATTAATTCCTTCGTTTTTTTCTTCATTATTTTGTTCATCTTTTTCTTCGTTTTTTTCTTCATTATTTTGTTCATTTTTTTGTTCATTATTTTGTTCATTTTTTTGTTCATTATTTTGTTCATTTTTTTGTTCATTTTTTTCTTCTTCTTTTTCCATTTTAGTCAGCTAGCCAACAAAGAAAAAAAAAAAAAAAAAAATTAAATGTTCATACGATTTTATTTATTCATTATGTATGTTCATAAGGTAAAATTATAAATACATGAATTCATAATATTATAATATATTTATACAAAATGAGAAATAAATATATATATTGAATCTTTAAATTAAAAAGAAAACACAAAATGTATAACTGTAAATATATAAATGTAAATATATATATGTATAATTCTTTTATATGGTATAAAAACTTTTTTTTTTTTTTTTTTTTTTTTTTTATGTTAATGTTGAAATTGTACTATAAATATATAGCTATTAAATATTGGGATAGAAAAAGGAATATATAAATATATATATATATATATATATATATATTATATGTATATATTATTAAGAACATATTAATATATCAATATTCCAAAAAATTAATATATATTATATATACATATATATATATATATATATATGTTTATTAAAGACAACATGAAAATAATAAAATGATGTTTTTTCAAGTAATATACGTAAATATATTATAACAAATTATACAGTCTCGACGCGGTTTAAAAGATTCCGTACTTTCCAAACAAGAAAAAAAAAAAAAAAAAAAGATTTGGTTAATAATGAAAAAAAAGAAGTTTTAAAATATGCTTTGTTCTTTTTATTCTTTAGTTCTAAAACAAACCAAAATAAATAATTAAATATATATATATATATTTATATTTATATGTATTATATTATATATATATTATTATATATGCAAAAGTATATCTTTTATTTAGAGTTCAATTACATTATATTGTCATTTTCATAAAAAAAAAAAAAAAAAAATATAATATGAAGGAACATCTCATACATATGATATAGTAATTATATGTTATTCTTTTTGTTATTTTGTTTAATTCGAACCTCCAAGCCCCAATATAAATGCACGAAAAGATTAAAGAAGAAAAAAAGGAATTAAATACTATTCCCAAGTGTAAAAATAATATTATCTTTCATATATCCTTAATATGTATTATAACTACATTAAGTCGAATATGTTGTATTATAAATACAGTAATATGGAGCAAACTAATAAAGCCATACAAGTTTAGTAATAATTTATTATGTGAAGAAAAAAATGGAGAATCAATTTTGTGGAATATTTTAAAATGCTTTTCTTACTGGGATGGAGAATATTTTTTAAGATTATCATTAAATGGTACAGAATATAATTATGAACAAAATCATGCCTTTTTCCCAACATTACCATTAATAATAATATATATAAAGAGGATATTAACAAAATATTGCGTATATGAACATACGAATTGTATAATACATATACTTATCATGTTAGTTCTTAATAATTTATTTTTCCTAATTGCAACTATTGGAATATATGTATATTCATTGATTTATTTTAAAAATGAGAATTATGACATACATGAATTTAAAATGTCATCAGGAAAACAACATAATTGTTACTATTCAGACAAAATAAATAATGTTAAAGAATCTTATCGCTTTAGTTTTTTTATCTCCATATTATATGCATTTTCTATTGGAAATATTCATGCTTCATCCTTTTATAACGAGAGTATTTTTAGCTGTTTCTCAATATGGGGATTTAATTTTTTACAACTTTGCTTATACTCCAAAAAGAAACGAGAAAAAAAGAATTATATTTATGAAATATTATGTATACTATGTTTTGCTATATGTTCTTGTTTTAGATCGAATGGTATATTGTTCTTAATACCTGTTTTTTTTTTTAACATACAATCATGTTTATTTTTTCAAAAATATTTACAAGAGGTTCCAAATAAGGGAACAGGCAAATCTGAGACAATGATATCATTTGACCATTTTAATAATAAGTTTAAATTGTTGACTTTTATTTTTCATTGGATAAAAGCATTAATCGAAGCAATAATTATAATTTTACCTTTTTTTATTTTTCAGCTTTATGCATATAATTTGTATTGTACAGAAAAGAGTGAATTGTTGAAAGAAGAAAATAAGAAATTTTATGTATTTTTCTTTAATTTGTTTAAGCATCCTAGTGAATATGTTAATATTTGGAATAATAAAAAGAGTTTATTGATAAATAGACCATGGTGTAATAATATATTTCCATTCATATACAATTATATACAGTATAAATATTGGGATGTTAAAATTTTCAAATGTTTATTTTCACCGAATGTGAATATATTGTATTCAGCACCTGTATATTTTATATCTTTTCATTGTATCTATATGTTCATCAAAAATAACAAATGTAGTTACAACAAATTATCCCTATTGAACAATCACCTATGCGGTGGTATTATCCATTTGTTTGTTTTGTCATTTTACATATTATTATGTGCACACACAGAGGTTAGGAATGAAAAAAAAAAAAAATATGTGTGTGTATGATTTATTTATACCTATATAAATGGAAGCTAATTTATGAACGTTCATAATAATTATACCTATATAAATGCAACATAATTTATGAACGTTCATAATAATTATACCTATATAAATGTAACATAATTTATGAACGTTCATAATAATTATACCTACATAAATGCAACATAATTTATGAACGTTCATAATAATTATACCTATATAAATGCAACATAATTTATGAACGTTCATAATAATTATACCTACATAAATGCAACATAATTTATGAACATTCATAATAATTATATATGGAAATAAAAATCCATTTAATATTATATATATATATATATATATATATATATATATATATTTTGCACGTAGATATTACAACGAATTGTTTTTCCTCATATAACTTATTTTTTCATGTTTTTCATTTTTTCTTTTTTGGTACAGATAATATTACGGTTAATAATAAGTTGCCCAATGTTTTATTTGCATTATGGATATTTATTAAGATACTTTGAAAAATGGAATTACCTTCTCTTTATAAACTTGTTGTATTTTTTTGTTGGCCCAGCACTCTTTGGAACATATATTGCATGGACATAGTGTGTGTGTGTGTGATTTTTTTGTTATGAATATATATATATATATATATATATATTTATTTATTTATTTATTTATTTATATTTATATATAGTTCTTTTTATTTTTTCTGTTTTCTTTTTTACTTCGAATAAATAAAAAAAATTCATGACATAAAAAAGTAATTATATTATATAATATTAAATATTTATATGTATAATATTTAACGGGGGAAAAAATGTAAAATTATGAAAATATGTATATTACTGAGACATAACAATTTTGTACATGACATGAGTATAATTCCTTTTATATTTTATATGATTGTATTTTTATATTTCCAAATTTGATATATATTTATTATTGCATATTATTAAATGTATATTAATTGGAAAATATATCAGTGGGAAAATAATATAAATATAAATATAAATATATATATATATATATATATATATTTGTTGTTATTTAAAAATGGTAGGTCTTAACAATTTGGTTGTTTATTTTTTCTTATAATAAATGATTAATTTGCACTATTTTTTTTTTCTTCGTATAAAGCTCCTTTATCGAACATCCCTCCAAAAGTTAGTTTATCTTTTTTTCTAGCTTCTTTTAATTTGTTAACACATAATTCATAACTATTTCTTATATCCAAATTATTTGGATTTAATGATGCAGCTTTGTAAAGATTATCTTTTGCTTCGTCAAGGAATCCAAAGTGCATATTAGCAACACCTAATTTGTATAAAGCTTTTACATTATTTTTATCAATTTTTATGACTTTGGCTGCATGTTCAATGGCTTTTGGATAGTCTTTATTTTTATTATAACATGTGGCTAGATTAAGATTACAACTTATTTCAATATTTTTTTTTTTATCTAATAATATTTGATCATCCCATTCTTCAGTATGAATAAAAAAGTCAAGAGCTTCTTTATATTTAGCAATGGCTTCATTAATTTCATTTTTTTTAAAAAATTCATTTCCTTCTTCTTTTATATCAAAAGCGGATTGTACTTTTTCTTCGTCTGTATAATCGTATATACTTTTCTTAGCTTCTCTAAAACTTAATAATTCAATTTCAAAAATTAAAACACTGTTTCCCGGGATACTTTCTCCACAACCTTCATCTCCATAACCATACATACTTTCTATACGTACTAAGCATTTCTCATTTTTTCTCATAGAACTTACACATATATCCCATCCTTTAATAACTTCACCTTGTTCAAGATGAAATTTGAATGGTACATTTCTATCAATCGAAGAATCAAACACTTTTCCTGTGCTTTCTAATTTTCCAACATAATGTACGGTCACCTCGTTACCTTTCTTTGGAATATTTTCTTCACCTTCATCACCTTTTTTTAATATCGTTTTGATAACTCCACCGTCAGCAGTTAATTCGACTTTTTCAAATTCTTGTTCGGTAGTCATATTATAAATAAATAATAAATAGAAAAATAATAAAGCGAAAAATAATAAATAGAAAAATAATAAATGGAAAAATAATAAATGGAAAAATAATAAATGGAAAAATAATAAATGGAAAAATAATAAATGGAAAAATAATAAATAGATAAATAATAAATAG
>LT990241.1:1980226-1997726 GCA_900257145.2 Plasmodium billcollinsi
ACTCAAGTGATATGCAAAATGTTTTACCTGACCAGTCAGAAAATAAATCAAAAAGTGATTCATACAATTTAATAACAATTCCATCAAAAGAAACATTAATTATTGATAATGTGGATTATGATTCACCTAGTGATAAAATGAACATGGATTTTTCTTTTCAAGATACCTTATGTGTATTTGAAAAGAAATGTATGAATAATTCTTCTAATTATTTGAATGATAGGAAGGTAGAAAGAGATAGTAAAAAGGATGATAATTCTGTAAATGTTCAAATAGTAAATAATAAAAATTATGTACAACATAAGGATATGAAAGAAATTAATGAATGCACAAATTTGTTAAACCTTGATGTGCTCCAATGTGAAAAACAAACGAATGATTTTTTGAGGCAAAATGATTGTAATTTTATATTACCCGATATTAATTTGAATAATGATATAAATTTCTTTGATGTGATTCCAAATGAGGATTTAAAAAAAAAGGAAGACGTTTTAAATATAAATATAAATAATGAGTATGATAAAAATGCAATAAGTTGTAGTAACGAATATTATAATTTCGGTTCATTTTACGATCCTTGGAATAATAATAATACTAAGGATAATAATTTCTTTGGAGGTGATAATTATAGTGTAAATAAAAATACATTTATTTTTAAGAATGATTCTTTTGATAATAAAAATAATGATTTATTCAACAATTATAAATTGTCTACAATTAATAATACAGAAAAGAGTAATCTTCATCTAAAAAATAATTGTATGGATATAAATAATAACTTATTTTCTAATAAAAATTATTATCAACATGTAGATAAAAAAGAAAAAAACATTTCATTTGAATATAATGCGATGAGCCATCCCATATATTCTTCATACAAAGATGAAAAAAGGTGTAATTTAAATGACATAAAACAAAATAATAGTTCTAAATATATTGTATCAGATAAAAATGATAAGTTTTCAGAGTTACTTGACGAATTTCAAAAATGCTCAATTAAATGAAATTAAGAGAAAAAAAAAAAAAAATGTAAAAGAAAAAATACAATGTATAATTTTTAAAAGAGCGATAAAATTTTAAATACATTTTGAAAATTTTTAATTCATAATATGCTATTTTTTTTTTTGTATCTTTATTTTATTTGATTATTTATATATTTTGTTTGTTTATTTGTTTATTTGTTTATTTGTTTGTTTGTTTATTTGTTTGTTTATTTATTTATTTATTTATTTATTTATTTTGTTCATTTTATTATTTTTTTCTTTTTTTAATGTACCAAAATGGGAATAATTAATAAATATATGAAAATAAAAGCAAAATAAAACAAACAAAAGCAAACAAACTAAATAAGATGGAATGATAAATATGTATAATAGTTTATATATATAAATAAATAAATAAATATATATATATATATATATATATATATATGTTAACACACGCGACATTGATAATACTTTTTAATTTTATTATTTTATTATTTTATTATTTCATTATTTTATTCTTTCTGTTTATGCACATGTGTGGTTAATATAAGTATATAAGTGCTTGTATAATTTAGATATGTTAGCAAAGTTGTATTTTGTTTTTATACATGGTATTTCTTGAAGGGGTATATTTTGTTGTGACAAAACTTTTTTTATTTCGCCATTTTTATCTTTTTGCCTTGTGAGAATAATATGAAATTTGTGCTTATATTTATTATGCAATTTATGATATAGAGTTATTAAAATAGTAAGGAGTGTTTGGGTTTTTGAATTTTGTGGAAAATAAATATTTTTAAAATTTAATTTTTTTAAGAGTTCATAAGAGTTTTTACCCATACATACAACATAAGGAAAATTGTTTCCAAAGTTTTTATAAAATGATAAAACAGTACTACTACTCATAAGACATATGATAGAATGTTTTTTTATATGAATTTTATTTGTTTTGTCATTTTTGTTATAAGTAACTTTTTGTGTATCGTAACAATTTATTCTTTTTAGATTAATACGATCATATATATGATTATCATTTTGAGCATAAATATGTAGATCATTAAAAGATGATGTACTGATAGATGATGAAATCCATAAAATATTTTTATGTACATTTTGTTTATATAAATTTTCATGTTGGTTTATATTTATATTTATATTTACATTTACATTTACATTTACATTTACATTTTGTTTATCCTTTTTATAAATGTTGGTATTTGTTTCCTCGTTTTTTTTTAAAAAGAAAAAATCTCTTAATTCTTTTTTAAATATGTTTGCATTTGCTTTAGTAGGTGTAAAAACAATATTAAGTGTTTTTATATCACGATTAATTTGTAAAAGTTTTTGCTTTTTTATTTTGAATATTTGGTTTTTATTGATAGAAATATTTTTGTTCCATATATTATAAAAAAGAGATTTTTTAAATTTATTTTTCAAAATATTATTACATGAATTTCCAATCGAAAGTATGGGTATATCTTCTATATATTTTTTAATATAATTTAATTTTCTGTCATCACAAGTTTCACATTTCAAATTTTTATTTTTCAAATTGTGTATAAGTAATATAACAATATATCTGTAAATCCTAGCTGCTTCAGGTGATGTAATTAAAATGTACATTTTGGTATTTGATTTGTTTATAAAAGAATTTTTACTAATACCATCATCTTTTACTATATCACACATGGTAGTTTTTTTTACATCATCTTTGATATCATTTTTGATATCATATTTTATATCATCTTTATTATATTCCACATTATCCTTTTTTATTCCTTTTTCTCCTATTTTTATATTGTCTTTATGTGTACAATTTAATATAAAACAACTTATATATTTTTTCCTGACTTGTTCAGGCAAAATATATAAAAATTTTATAATATTATAATTATTGTTTTTAATATTCCTAATTTTAGAAGAGTTGTCCTTGTGGTTTGTCATAAATTTGATTGACAAGAATGAATTGAAGAATGTGCATAATAGCAGGATAAGATAATTTAACAAAAGAGGGTATTTCATAAGAGTATTAAAAAATTGAGTACCTCAACTGTTCAAATGTTTTATATAAAAATATTACATATATATATAAAAATATTACATATGTATAAAAATATTACATATGTATAAAAATATTACATATATATATAAAAATATCATATATATATATATATATATATATATATATATATATATATATATATGATTTTTTCGTGAGTAGATTAAAAAAATGACTATACAATAAAATTATGACATTAAAAAGAAAAACATCAAAATGAGAACATGAAAAATAAAAATATAAAAATATGTATATATTACATATGTGTGCACGTGCCAAATTTTTACAACAACAATAATAATAATCTCTTGATAAGTGAGAAAAAAAAAATAAACATGTTTATAGATACATATTCTATATTTTTAATACAAAGATTGCGTGATATGTACTAATACATTATTATATAATTGGTAGTTATATGTATCTCTAGAAAAAAAAAATAAAAAGAAATACATACAATGTCAAATAAATAAATAAATATATATATATATATATATATATTTATGTAGCATATGTATTTATATATTTTATATATTTTATACATTTTCTATTTTCATTTTTTAGCAAGTTGTGTTAAAAAAACTATTTATGTGTTTCCACAGTGGCTGTGGAAAACACTGATAATTTGTAATTATTGATTCCTTTTGCTGAAACATATTGTGTGGTTTAAACTTGAAATACTTCACATCAGATGATAGAGGATCGTTTATTTTTGTATTCGTAATATTTATATCATGTAATGTTTTCATGGATAAAAATTTATGTACGGGTAAGTTTAGTTTGATAATATGGTTTTTGTTGTTTTTATTATCATGATGTATAAATTTTGATTTATTGATAAGTTTGGTTTTTTTTTTTCTTTTTTGTATAATATAATTTTTGATTTTTTTAATATAATCATCATTTTGTTGTATGAATATTTTAAAGTAATCTTTAATATTTGAGAAAATCATTTTCAGACGAAAAGAATGCCCAGGTATCCATGTGACGTTATTAAAATTTTGTATATTTATTAAATCATGTGGTGTTATAGATAATAATGTTTCAAAAGAATCATATCCACAATTAAAAAAATGATAGATAATTTCTGAGCTAATTTTAATTTGTCTGAAGAATTCTACAATTATTAATTTTTCAGCTAACAATATTTTACATTCAAACCACAAGTGAGCAAAAAGACCTATATATGATGGAAAATTTTTACATAAAAAATTCATCACAAGTATATATATATTATCATTGTTATTCATATTTTTTTTTATCATATTTTTTATAATATCAAAAAAATATTTTAATTCCTTTTTATTAGCTTTTAATGTTGGTATATATTTTTTTGAATTAAAAAAATTATTATAATGGTTTTGTTCATTTTTTTTGAAACATAGAATTCTACAATCACATTTTTGGTTTTTTTTATTTATATTATTTAATTCTTCTTTATTTTTTATATATGGAAAATTTTCCTTTTCATTATATATATGTATATCCTCCTTATTTTTATTTGTATATTCTATATCAACTTTGTATTTATTTTCTTCTATATATTTATTATAATCATTATAATGAGAATTTTTTCTTCTATTATGTATTTTCTTTATTTTTGTGTCATTAGGAAATTCATTGTTATTATTATTTTGGTCTACATATTCCTTTTTATAAATGAAGTTTTTATTATCATCTATCAAACTTAGTACTGTGTGGGGTCTATATTCGTATATTATATTCTTCGGATAATAAAAATTTTCAAGTGTCGCATAATGCATTTTGTTTTTTTCATACACACAAAATGAATAAATATAAATAAATATAAATATATAAATATAAATAAATATATAAATATATATAAATATATATATATATATATATATCCCAATATGTATGTATATATTTTTTTTTTTCTTCTTTTTTAAATGTGTGTGTAGGTTTTAATGTTTCCCCCCTTAACAAACATATTTCGTATGTGTATGTATTAAATGATCATTATGTTGAAGAAACACAAATGAAAATTATTAAAACATTCGAAAAATTCAAATAATTCAAATAATTCAAATATTTCGTATAAGGTAATAAACGCAGACCAGAATTTCTCACTCATCTAAAAAGTAAAAAGTCTGTAAATAAATAAATAAATATATATATATATATATATATATATATATATATATATATATGTGCGTATGTATGTACGTATATTTAATTTCTTATATTTTATAAAATAATTATTTGTTTAATAATAAAAATGAAATAAAAAATATATAAACAAATATATAAACAGATATATATGTATTTACTAATATTTTTCCTTTTTCTTCTGTACGTTTGTGTTAATCTGAACAACATTTATAAAGTTGTATATATTTTATGTCTTTATGTATATATGCTTAATATTTTGATATAATAATTTGTTAGAAATAAAGAAAAAAAAAAAGAATCATTTTATATACTATATTTTTTTTCTTTTCAAAATTTTCTACAACGACTAAAGCGTAAATAAAAAATTAAAAAATAAAAAAAATAAAAATTAAAAAATAAAAAAATTAAAAAATAAAAAATTAAAAAATAAAAAAATAAAAAAATTTATATTACACATGTATTTGGTGCATGTTGTTAATAAAATATTATATATATAATGAAACATATTTCTTAATAAAAATACAAAAATAAAGAAATTATATATTTCTTTATTTTAATATTTACTTTTTATCATTTTGTTATTTCAAAGTATTATCTTTTAAATTATACACACCAAAAAAAAAAAAAAAAAAAAAAAAAAAAAAAGTGTAATATAAATGACGGGCGTTTTTCATTTTATAATTTTTATTTCTTTCTATGACAATATTATGGGTAAACAAAATAAATGTACATATATACATACATATATATAAATATATATATATATATATATATATATGTGTATGTATATATGTATACAATGTTCATGTTATATGTCTCTTAAACAACTGAATTAATATGCACCATCACATTTTACAATCCTCATATGATTACGAAAAGAAATTATTACATTTTTAATTTTTACTCTTAAAAAATATTTCTATTAATCTTTTTTTTTTTTTTTTTTTTTTTTGGTTAAAATTTAAGGTAAAAATATGCGGTGTGTAGTTACATATGGTGTGCTCAAATAGTTAACCTCGAAATCTTTTATTATGTTTTATAATTTTTTCAGTAGTTCTTTTATAATTATCAATAAAAAATAAATAAAAGAATATGAGCCTATCATAACGATGTTAAATATACAAATATATGAATAATATATATATATATATATATATTTATTTATTTATTTATTTATTTATTTCTATTTTCTTATTGTTATTAAAGTCTGGGGGTTATTTAAAAATAACTTTAAGACACATATAAATATATATATATATATATATATATATATATATATATATATATATGTTTATATATATATGTTTATATTATGTTTATATATATTATCTTTTAACTATCAGAAAATTTAGTTATAAAAAAAAAAAAAAAATGAATACTTTTTATATTTTCTTTTTATTTGTGCTGACGACATACTTCGTAAAGGGTGATTTGCCTATACATGCTCTTATGGTAAGACAGCATAAAAATATATACATAAAAGACAAACATACACATACATATATATATATATATATATATATATATAACAAGTTCATTTTGTGCTACTTAAATAAACTTTGTGTTTTATTACTCCTATTGAGAGAATGTTTTGTCTGTACCCTTTTTTATGATATTTCTTTATTTCATTTATTTTTTCCAAAAAAAAAAAAAAAAAAAAAGGGAGATGTATCAGGAATATGGAAAATAAAACAAACAAAAAAAATGAGTAAAAAACCTGAACATTGTGGTGGGGGTATACCCAATAGAAATTTGGATAACTTAAACCCAAGTATTAAAAGAAAAAAATATATGATATATTTTTTTTTTTTTTTTTTTTTTTTTTGTTTGAGAGTAAATAATTCCTCATGACAATACAAATTTAATATATATATATATATATATATTTATTTATTTATATATTTGCTAGGAATAAGAAATTATCAAAGATTTTTGGAGAATGAATATGGGAACTTAGACATAATGATTGTAAACTTAACAATGGAAAAAGTAAAAATAATAAATCAAGAAAAACCAAGAGATAAATGGACATATCTTGCTGTGAGAGATTATGAAAAAGATGAAATTATTGGTTATTGGTAATAAAACTATAAGAGTGAGATAATACTATATACATATATGTATATATGTATATGTGTATATATGTTTATATGAGTATTTGTACATTTATATATTAATTTATTGATTAATTAATGTATTAAAACATTTTTGTCTTTATTTTATATACTAAAAATAAAAAGGACCATGGTATATGACGAAGGATTCGAAATAAGATTGAATGGAAGCAAATATTTCGGTACTAACTTTTTAAAGGATACAAAAAATAAATATATGAATATATGCTTATACATATATATATATATATATATATATATATATATATATTTTATATTTTATATTTTTTTTTTATATTTTATATTTTTTTTTTATTTTTGCTATATAGCTTTTTTCAAATATGAGAGAAAATCAAATGCACATTGCCCTACCTCAATTGAAGGCAAGCATTAAAAATAATATATGAGAAAAAAAAAAAAAAAAAAAATAAAATAAAATAAAATATAAGAAAATGAAAATAAAGTGTTTATTTTATTTATTATTTCTATTTCTTCTATTATTTTTTCTACATATTTGTTTTAATGAAATGAAATATTATATTTACAAAATAAGGGATGTTTCTTTAAATACATGGGAACACATTAATACATTTATTAAAAAGTATATTAATATATTTAGACAAAAGTTATAATGATAGAGATTGTTACAAAACAAATCCGACACAAACACATATTGGATGGGTACTCGATGAGAAAATTAAAGAAAATACAAAAGAAAAAATTTTTCATTGGGGATGCTTTTATGCAGAGAAGAAAGAAACTGCGCCTGTATCTTCCTTTGTCCTTCATAATGAGACCAAAAATAAAACGAATTTAGAAGAAAGGCATAAAATAAAATAAAATAAACAGATACATAAATACATAAATACATACATACATACATACATACATATATATATATATATATATATATATATATATATTTTCTATGTTCCTTAGTCATGAATATCATTTTAAAGAAAAAAAAAAAAAAAATCTTCCTCCTATTGGAAGGAGATCAAATTATAAAAAGTTCCGATTTTCCAACCTACAAAAAATATATGGATCTACACAAACTCACCTGAGTAATCACATTAAAATATATATATATATATATATGTGTATGTGTGTGTGTGTGTGTGTTCTTATTTTATTTACATATATTTCCATATTGTGCTCCTAGGGGATATCTATGGGGGCTCAGGTGAGAGAAAGTATGGATGCAGAAAAAGAGACATTCTGAATTTAAAAATACGACTAACATTACCAAAACAATTTAGTTGGGGAGACCCTTTCAAAGATGAAAATTTTGAAGAAAATGTAGATGATCAAAAAGATTGTGGTAGTTGTTATTCTATATCTAGCGTGTATAGTTTAGAAAGAAGGTTCGAAATATTATTTTGGAAGAAATATAAGAAAAAAGTAAATATGCCTAGATTGTCTCATCAATCAATATTAAGTTGTTCTCCATATAATCAAGGATGTGATGGAGGGTACCCATTTCTAGTTGGAAAACATATGTATGAATATGGTATAATACCTGAACAGTACATGCATTATGAAAATAATGATTACAATAATTGTATTATGGATATGGGAAATTATAATCATTTAAATGAACAAAATAGAAATATAAAGGAAATTTATTATGTTTCAGATTATAATTATATAAATGGATGTTATGAATGTACTAATGAATATGAAATGATGAATGAAATTATTTTGAATGGACCCATAGTTGCAGCTATAAATGCTACCTCAGAATTGTTAAACTTTTATAATATAGATGATAAAAATGTTGTATATGATATCTTACCTAAGGATACTCATCAATTATGTGATGTACCTAATAAAGGATTTAATGGATGGCAACAAACCAACCATGCAATTAATATTGTAGGATGGGGTGAACAAATAATTAATAAGGATAAAAAAAAAAACAATGATGCTAACAATAATAATAATGATAATAATCATAGATTAGTAAAATATTGGATTATAAGAAATACTTGGGGAAAAAACTGGGGATATAAAGGTTATCTCAAATTTCAAAGAGGCATTAATTTAGCAGGTATTGAATCACAAGCTGTTTATATCGACCCAGATTTTTCTAGAGGATACCCAAAGGATATACTTCAGTCCGATCCTTTGGAATAAAATCATACATATATATATATATATATATATATATATATAAATGATATGTAAAAGCGGATCATGACTATTTTATCCTTTTATTAAAAACTACAACGCACAAAAAAATAAAAAAAGTAAAATCATAATAAAAGGGATAATATATGAATATTTACAATGATTTCTTTTTTTATACGAATATAGTTATATATGTACATGTAATGTGTTATAAAAAATTACATAAATTGGTAATTACTATTATATATATATATATATATATACATTCTTTTTTTTTTTTTTTGAACCATCTAAAAAAGATATATAAATATATGCATATATATATTTTTTATTATTGAAAAAATTAATAAATTTTGATATTTTGTAATATATATATATATATATATATATATAATATTTAAGAAAGCATAAAGGATTCAAAAAAATATTTGTATTTTTTTATTTTCAAATATTGACGTTGTTGTTTTATTCTACTGCGTGAACAAAGATGGGCGTTCATTTATACATTTATATATATATATTTATATATTTATATATACATTATTTTTAATACGCTGTAGAGAAATATAATATAATATAATATAAAATAAATAAATAATATATTAAATTAAAAAAAAAAAATATATATATTATATGCATTATATATAAAAATATAATATTTTATTATTTATTTTTTTTTTTTTTTCTATAAATATGATTAAAAATATTTGTTTTTATGATAACAATTTATTTATTATTATAATATTATATATATATATATATATATATATATTATGTATATTTAATAAAGTATGAACAAGAAAAGAAAAACCAGGCACAAATATTTATAATATATATAATTAAACATAATCAATCTCTCTTTATTTAATAAATACAAATTAAAGAGTAATAATTATAAAATAATTCCATTGATTTCTTATTTCAAAATTGAAACATAAAAATTTATATATATTTAAAAAGGATTATAATATTCAGCCTATACTTTCCCTTTTTGTTGATATAAATTTGTTTATAGTTCTTAATGAAAAAGGATAATAATAAAATAATAATAATAATAATAATAATATGTATGTTTTTTTTATCCTAATATCATAAGAAAATTATCCAAATAGCTAGCTACAAAAAATAAAATAAAATAAAATAATAAATAAATATAAATATATATATATATTATATGAACGAGCTAGCCAAAAGTAGACTTTTGTTCATATATATATATACATATTTATATTTCTTTTTTTTTTTTTTTTTTTATAATTACGTCTGGATTCGTTGCATTTAAATTTAATAAAGATAAAATGTCGAATTTCAAAAACATAATTCCTAAGAGAACTTACCTTGAGAGAGGTCAAGCCAAGCATCGATTACATTTAGGAGAACTCGAAAAGAAAGTAGATTATGGGAAAAGAAGAGAAATTTATAAAAAGAAAAAAAAAATAGAAAATGTATTGAAGGAAAAAATTATGACTAAAAACCCAGATGAGTTTCATACAGGAATGATTCATTCAAGGGTTACAGAAGACAATGTGTTAGTTCGAGAAGAGAAGGTTTTAAAAAAGGAAGTACAATTAAAAAATAAAAGACAAGAATTAAAAGAACAAACAAATGATCTTTATAATAAATTGAAAAAAATAAATAAAAGACTTACAAATTATCAAATGAATATACCACTTCGGTATGTTTTTAATAATTCTCATGAATTATATAATGAAAATGAAATATATACATTAAAAGCAGAAAATAAAAAATTGAAAAAAAGAGGAGACCTTATTCAAAAAAAATATAATGGTTTAATTAATATGAAAAAAAATTTATTAGATCAGATAAGAAAACTTGACAATAAGTATATAACTACATATCATAAAGTTGATGGATATAATATTGTAACAGATAAAGGGAAAACACCCTATAGATTGTATCAACCTCGTTTAAAATGATTCACAAAAATAAAAAGATAAGAAAATTACACACATATATATATATATATATATATATATATTAAAGAAATTATATTTTCTTTAGTTATTTTGTATTTTTTTTTTTTTTTTTTTGTGTACATATAATGTACATTATATTTTTATTGTTTATAAAAAAATATCTGTATTTTGTAATAATTATTATTTTTTATTTTTTTATTATTATTTATTTTTAATTAATTAAACCAAATTTGTAAATCATAAATAAAATTATAAGTGAATACATATCTTTAATTTCTATTCTTAATGAAAATAAAAATTTATTGAACCACAAAAATGATATAATATATATATATATATATATATTTATTTATTTATTTATTTATATATAAGTGTGTGATATAACAGGATGATCATAATTTAATTCATTTTACGTTATTCACTTTTTTTTTTTTTTTTTATCTTTTTACTCCCTCAAGAAATAAATATTCTTATGATTGAAATGAAAATTATATATGAATTTAAAAAAGAATATTATGAAATAATATTAAATGAAAATAATGCCGACGATAATGTAATTGATTCGTTTGAAAAGAATATTAATAAATGTAATATCGAAAAAAAACACTATGATGATATAAATTCAGACTTACTTGATTTTGATCAATTTAAGATGTTCAATATTGATAAGGATGATATTAAAAAAAAAAATGATAAAAAAGATGAAGATAGTATAAAATATTTTTTGGATAAAGAGTCGTATAACAATTTGATTGATAAGTTAAACGATAATTCATATGATGAGTCTTGTTATATAACAGACGATGGATTATGTAAAAAAATAAATAATCCATTTGATAATACATATAACAATAAATTCGTTGTAAAATATAAAGAATATTTTGAAGAGAATTCCTTTATTGTAAAAAAGGGGGATATTTATGGAGCTGATTTTTTATTATATGTAACTGAAAAGAAATATGCTCATTCATTGTACGCTGTTTATATTATATATAAGCATTACATATTAAGAGATCTGATTAGAATATTGCGAGTATCACATAGTATAAAAAAAAAGGTTATTTTGATATTGTGGAATGAATTAAATTGTTTTAATATTTCTGATACTCTTGTATATATCAAATCATATAAATACAAATAAGAAATATATATATATATATATTAAATATAGATATGATTAAATGCGTTGAATATACCCAATAATTGTATAACGATATGTTTTATTATATATTTTTATATTTACTATAAATATATGATAGTCAATATATTAAGAAGAAATATAATAAAACTTGAAATTTTATTTTGTTTTTTCATATACATATATATATATATATATATATATATATATATTTATCATATTATATATAATATGATATATTAGTAGTTCATGTTTATATTTATAAAATGTAGAAATTTATATTTTAAAAAAGAAAATAATATAAATATAATTTTTATTTATTTTAATTTAATTTTTTTTTTTTTTTTTGTACTTTAATATTTTCATAATTTTATAATTTACATTTCAATATATTCCATATGCAATTGTGGAAATATAAACTGTTACAAATATATTATTTGTTACATATTTAAATTTTGGCCTTTTGTATTTTATTTTTAATAATATTATATAAATATAATATAAAATAAAAATAATGTAGGTTGTTTTGGTAATACTTATTTAGGAATAAATCAGAAAAAAAAAAAAAAAAAAAAAATACATACATATATATTTATATATATATATATATATATACAATATTGATTTATTAACATATTAACAATATATTATTAACAGTATAAAATGATCAGGTAATTTTATTTGTTTTTTTTTTTTTTTTTTTTTTTTTTGTTCATGTTTTTTAACTAGCCAAATGAGAGCTTTTTTCGATTCTGACATTGTCATAAATTTTACCCTTTCAGAAGAAGCAATTGAAAATGAAAAAAAGATTATAGAAAATAATAAAAGACTAGTACGAGATTGTCAAAGAGATAAATTGCTATGTGATGTGAAAAAAAACTGGGATAAATTTTATAACCAATATAAAACAAATTTTTTTAAAGATAGAAAATGGTTAAAAGTAGAATTTGATCATATATTTAAAGAAGGTTTAAAGAATTATGATGAAACTATTGATGAAAGTGAAATAAGAAAAAATGAGCAAACCAAACTTGTTTTAGAAATTGGATGTGGTGTGGGAAATTCATTAATTCCTCTTTTAATGGAATATGCACACTGTAATTTTATAGGAATAGATTTTTCAAAACATGCGATTAATTTTTTGAATGATAAATGGGCAAAAATTCGAAGTATGAATAATAAGTTAAAATATGAAAATATGAATTTAGAGAATAATATGAAGGATATGAATGAAAAGGAAACAAACAAAAATGTTAAATTGGAAGGTAAGTATAATTGTGATTTTGTAAATTCGTTAAATGATGTAAGTGAAAAGGAGGTAAAAAATAAAAATATTTTGTTAGAAAATAATATAAATGATAGGTACCGAAATAATGATAATAATGATAATAATGATAATAATAGTAATAATGATAATAATAATAATAATAATAATAATAATAATAATAATAATAATAATAATAATAATAATAATAATAATAATAATAATAATTGTTATATATTGGAGGAACAAAATTGTACCGATATTTATGAATTGAAAAGTTATAAAAAATTGGGAAATTTGATTAAAACATGTGTAGTAGACATTACTTTATCAGATAATGAGAATTCTAATTTTATTTGTGAATATGGTTCCGTTGATATTATTTTATTAATCTATGTATTATCTGCCGTCCAACCTGATAAAATGATAAATGTAATAAATAATTCTTATAAATATTTAAAAAAAGGTGGTTATGTTTTATTAAGAGATTATGGGTTATATGATTTAACACAAGTACGTTTTGCCATTAAAAAAGAAAAAAATATATCTGAAAATTTTTATGTAAGAGGTGATAAAACATTTGTGTATTTTTTTAAAACAGAAGAATTACATGATCTATTTTGCAAAAATGGAAAATTCCAAGAAGTACAAAATAAATATATAACCAGAATTGTTAAGAATAGAAAGAGAAATTTGGAGATGAAAAGAATATGGGTTCAATCCATATTTAGGAAGATATAAGTAGCCAGTATAGTTAGCATATATATATATATATATATATATATATGATTCATAGGGGCAATATATATATTTAAAATTTATGTGTAATAAATAATAAATTATTATTGTTTTATTTATTTTTTTGTCCTTAATTAAAATATTTATTTTAATTTATTTTATTTTTTTAATAATATAAATAAATACATGTAAGTTTATATTGTGTTGAACTCTTTAACGATTTTATTTAAATAATCAATTTTAATATATTTTTATTAATAATTTAAAAAAAAAAAAAAAAAAAAAAAAAAAAAAAAAAAAAAAAAAAAAAAGTGGGCTTATATTGGAATATATATATAATAATATATTATAAATATATTATATATATATATATATATATATATATATATATATATATATATATATATATATATATATTAAGTCATATTTTATAATACATTTTTTTTTTCTTATTTATATGGAATTCTATTTAAATTTATTTGGTTCACAAAGGTTCATATTTACAGTAAATGATATGAAAAAAAATTAATATAAGTATATGAAGGCAAAATATTACATTTATTTATATAATTAAATATATCATATATGTATTATAACATTTGTACAACGTTATGTATTATATATTAATTCGAAGTACGATATAAAACATATATTAAACAATAAATATATATATATATATATATATATATATATTGAATATATATTATATATATATTATATATATTATTAAAATTAAATAAATGGATTTTTTTTTTGGTATTAGGTTCAATATAATATTTACCATAAAAAAGCAGGAAATAAATAAATAATGAATAAAAGAAATTTATATATTTAAGAATATATGGAATTTTTTTTTTTTTTTAAGATATAATAAATAATATATATATTATATTTATATATAATAATTTATATTATATATAATATATATAATATTTTTTCATTTTTTTTTTTTTTTTTTTTTAATCCATCGTTTTTATAGAATATAATTAATGCATGACATTTATATGTAAATATTTCTTATATATATGATATATCTGAAAAGGAACAAAATATTATA
This sequence comes from Plasmodium billcollinsi, assembly GCA_900257145.2. NCBI lineage: Eukaryota > Apicomplexa > Aconoidasida > Haemosporida > Plasmodiidae > Plasmodium > Plasmodium billcollinsi. The sequence continues at coordinate 1,995,780 of LT990241.1, forward strand.
TAAATATAAATATAAATATATATATATATATATATATTTTGAAGATTAAATATATTAGGATGAAATTGTTATATATATGTATATGATGTTTTTTATATGATAATATAATCATGATGAAAAAAAAAAAATAACTATATAAAAAATAATAAGAAATATGCAAATATTTATATATTGCATATATACATTACATATATGCATTACATATATAGATATAATATTTTTCATGTTTTATAAAATTTTTTTAAAGTATGGATAGATATGGACATAATGTGAGATCAGATATAAAGAAGCAGGGATATGAAGATTCGAATTTACCTATTCTTTGTGAAACGTGTTTAGGAGAAAATCCATATGTTAGAATAATAAGAGAAGAGAATGGGAAAGAATGTAAAATATGTAAGAATGTGTTTACTCATTTTAGATGGAAACCTGGTGAGAATTCAAGATATAAACAAACCGTTATATGTATGAAATGTGCTAAAGTTAAAAATGTTTGTCAAACTTGTTTATTTGATTTACAATATAATTTACCTGTACAAGTCAGGGACAAATTTCTTGAAAATAGTATAGTATTACCAGAGAATGAAACAAATCGTAATTTTTTTTTAGAGCAGATGGAAAACAATATGTCATTAACATATGATAAAATGAATCGTATAAATATGGATTTAAGTAAATTAAAAAGACGAGATCCATATTTTAAAAGAAATATGGCAAGAGTATGTAGTTTTTGGAGAAAAAATTCATGTAATCGAGGTGATGAATGTCCTTATCTTCATAAAGAGATTCATTTAGATAAATCGTTATCAAATCAAAATATAAAGAATAGATATACAGGCGAAAATGATATTCTAGCTGAGAAGATATTATCAAAACATAATGAAAAAAATAATGATGATAAAAATATGTCTAATAGAATATGTATACAAGGTATTAGTGAATCAGTTAGTCAAGCAAATATAAAAGAATGTTTTAAAAAATTTGGAGATATTAAATCTATAAAAATGATACCAAAAGATTCAAAAATGTTTATATCTTATTCTAATGCACAAGCAGCTAAAAAAGCTATTGATAAATATAAAGATGGTCTTTTTCTTAACGGTTGTAATTTAACTGTAGAATTACAAGATAATCCAACATATAATAATAAAAATCATCATCCTGTTATTAACTATATGAATAATAATATGTATCAAAATAATATGTCTTCTCAAATGATGTATAATCCTATGTATTATCCATATTATAATATGAATAATATGCACCCTAACAGTGCCCCCTATTCTTCGATGTTACCGTCTGAAGCGGAGCAACGGAAATGAAAAATAAAAGAAAAAAAAAAAAAAAAAAAAAATATACATACATATATATGTATGTATGTATCTTTTCTTCCTTCCTTCTTTATTTATTTTATTTTTTTTTTTTTTGTGAATAATTAACACATTCTCACCCCTTACATACGTTTTCATATTTTATACTATGATTCACCTTGTTTTGTTTATATTTTCTTTTAAAACAAAATTTATATTTTTAGTTAATAAAAAAAAAAAAAAATTAAAACATTTTAATATATATATATATATATATATATATATATATATATATACATATACCTTTGCATATATGTTATACTATTCACAATGATATATATGATAAATGAAACATGTGTATAATATATACATGTTCGTCTTATATATGTGATGTTATTAAAATAATAATACATATAGTAGAAATATAATTTACACATAAAAAAATTATATATATATATTTTTAAATTATTATTACTTTGGTTATTAAAAAAATTAGCGACAATCCACCATACATTTAAAAAGTGTGTGTATATGAAAAAAAGGAATACGACTTATAATATATATATATATAATATAATATAATATAATATAAAAAAGAAGAAAAGAAAGTAAAGAAAATGACATAAAAAATATAATT
>LT990241.1:2000226-2002726 GCA_900257145.2 Plasmodium billcollinsi
TATCTGTCTTTAATTTGAAAAGGAAGGAGGAAGAAAAAAAGAAAAAAGAAGAAACCGGTTGGATGAAAAAAGTATATTTTGATTTTGAGAAAACCAAGAATGATACTTATACATATGTGTCTATTAAAACATATAAAATGAAGGATAAATTTATGAAATGGAATTTAAGATTTTTTAAGGTAAATCATTCAAAGTATGAACATTTCCCATGGTATAAGAGATTATATTATATAATAAAGGATTATATTTATAATATATTAAAAATAAAGGAAGAAGGATTGGAGAGTTATGGAGGACATATATGTCCAAATGAAAAGAAAATATCTCGATTAACATCAACATTTGAAAATTTTGATTTTAAAAATAGATACACACAAAAACAGTCTGAAGATTCAATGATTTATAAATATAGGGAAAATTTAAAGAAAGAAAAAATGAATGATAGTTATTTTAGTGAACGTAGTCAGTCCGAGATAACGCGAAGGAATTTGTCGAATGAAATTGTATCAATGAAGGGAAGCGAGAGTAAATTATATGAAGAAATGTATTATAATAATAAAAATGATGATAATAATAATAATAGTAATAATGATGATGATAATAATAATAATAATAATGATGATGATAATAATAATAATAATGATGATGATAATAATAATAATAATGATGATGATAATAATAATAGATTTAGAAATTTAATGTCTATTGAGAATATGACCAATGAAAAAGTTTATTCTGAAAAAAAATCCAAGGTTACAAATAGTAATACTGTTGATAAAAATGAAAACGATCATTTTTTAAATATACAGAATTCCCCAAAATTTAATATAAAAAATACATGGGAAAAATTAAGCGGATACATTTCATAAATGAATACATACTTATATATATATATATATATAGACATATATTTACTTTAAAATTGCTTAAATGATTAAAGCGAAAAACAAATTAGTCTATATTTTTTTTTTTTTTTTCAAATGTTTTCAACAATAATATATATATATATATATATATATATATGTGCTAAATTTTATTTTATTATATTTTATTTTTTTAAGCTATATTGTGATACTTACGTATGGATTAAAAAAAAAAAAAAAAAAAAAAAACTTGTGTTTGTTCTCTTAAATTTAATTATTTTATGACACCCATAAAAATATATATTATTGTCATTTTATATCTTGAAAAAAAAATGTTTTTTTTTTTTTTTTTTTTTTTTTTAATTAGTATTTATTTAAAAGGTTAAAAAAAAAAAAAAATTTAAACATACACGGTAATAAAAAATATGCACATATATATATATATATATATATATATATATACATACAGATGGTATGCAAAATACAACATAATAATAAGAATATACATATATATAAATATACATATGTGAATCAAATAAAAAATATAAAACTACATTAATATATATATGTTATATTATTATCATATAAAAATAATTCCTATTATATATATATATATATATATTTATTTATTTATTTATTTATATTTATATTTATATTTATATTTTCATTCATTCTGCGTTTGAGAATATGGACAAAATCGAAAGGAATAAATTAATAATGTCCATGTATAAAGCTAAGGTAGCAAAAATATAATCATCAACTGAGAATTCATATTTCTTGTGTTTTCCTCCTATGATAAGTTGTGTGTCTACAATAATAGAGATGGATAATATGAATGCGCTTATACCTGCAAAGACAAGATTGAAGGCTTTACTTCTAACAAATATTCCGATAATTCCCATAACGATTAAAATTAAAAAGGCCATAAATAAAAATACATACCATCCGGTAAAATCCCACTTAGTTTGGAATGCAAATATGGTAAGACCAATAACAACAACAGCTGTTGTACCAAAGGCATAAAAAAATATTTCTGAGTTTGTTCTTGCACTTGCTAATGTAACAATTAATGACATACCCAAAGTTATAGATAATAAAATAAAATAATTACTTGGATATTTTCTTGCCATATGAGGTGCACAAGCTAAAGCAATCATAATTGGTAAACTTAATAAAATCCCCACTATAAATAAAGGAGAATAATATGTAAGTACAAAAGCATTAAATGGTTTATATAATACTGCTAATGCTGCACATCCAAATGTTAATAATAACTGAAGGGATAATATGGAATATACTTTCCTTATAAATCCATGTCTTATTTTTGTTGATGAAAATTCATTAAGTGAAAATTCATCATATAATCCACCATTTGCTGTTATATTTGTTCTGGCATCATAATAATATCCTTTCTGTCCACTGTTTGATTTCTCATAATTTTCTTTTTCTTTATTTTGTGAATAATTATATCCTCCTTGGTTATATGCAGCTCCATAGTTCTGCCCTACGGTACTATTTCTTCCACTTGTATCAGCCATCTTGATATATTATTATAATAATAATAAAATAATAAAAAAAAAAAAAAAATATATATATATATATATATATATAATAATAATGTGATTATAAGACTATGA
>LT990241.1:2005226-2006360 GCA_900257145.2 Plasmodium billcollinsi
AAAAAAAAAGGAAATTTATGAAGACGTTATTCTTTATATATGAAAGCAAAGGAATGAATTTGGGAATGATTTTTCTCATTATCATATTAATATAATATTTATTAATTTATTCATTAATTTATTGATTATTTCTGTATAATTAAAAAAATTATAAAAATGTTTTATCTTTAATTTTTTTTCTGGTTTGTCTTCATTGAAAATACGTTTTTATTAATAAAATATATTAAATGTTTAGATGAATAAAAATAAATAAATAAATAAATATAAATATATATATATATATATATATATATATTGGATAGGTTTAGATATGGAACAATATTTTTTATTTTAATACATTTTATGTTTAAATGTATTATTTTATAAATATTTATTCAATGAAATTTTTGAATGTACCCTCAAGACATTGTAGATTATATTTTGTTTTTAATTTATTCTTATAATTGTTAACAAAATGTAGTTAATTATATATATATATATATATTTATTTATTTATTTATTATTTTTTTCTTTCATCTATCCTTTAATTTTTATGCATTAAAATATAACATGGTATATATCACTATAAAATGTGTGATTAATAAATTTCATTTTATTTCTTTAGAATAAATAGGAAAATGTAATATTATAATTTCTGAAAGTCTTTATTCCTTTCAAGGATCTTAAATAAAAAATAACTAAAAAGAAGATAAATAAATATAAACATATATATGTATATATGTATGTATCTATATATGTATGTATTTAATTTTTCGTTATGTAATAGTTTAAAATAATGTGTATCATCTAAGGATGCCATTTTTTATATTTTTAATTAATTAATTTATTTATTTGTTTTATTTTACTTTTTTTGCATATAGTAAATATATAAGAAAAAATAAATATATTAAATACACATATATGTATTATATAATAAACAATGTAATTTATTTTTAGTACGATAAGATCACACAAATTAAAATATTATTGTATTAAAATTATTATAAAATATAAATTTACCTTTTTTTTTTTTTTTTTTTTTTTTTTTTTTTTTTTTTCTTTTATTTTTGTTGTTCTGAGGATGTATAATAACATGATGATATATCATTATAAAGTAAAAATAATAAATATATAAAAATTATGAATTCAAGAATT
>LT990241.1:2016460-2032802 GCA_900257145.2 Plasmodium billcollinsi
ACCATATGAACGAATTGAGGATATAAAAAAAATCATTAAACATGCTAATACTATAAATATAAAAAGTAATAAGATTGAAGATGGAAATATACAAACAGGACATCAGAACAATTTTATAATAAATTTAAATATTGTTTCTGGGTGTACAAATGATAACATTGATATGTTTGAGGAGATGTTAAAATCATATATTGATGAACAAATAAAATTAGAAAATTATAATATTTTATCTTTATTTTCATTAGAAGAACTAAATAAGGTACAAGATATTTTTATGGTGACTATAAATGTAATTAATAAGGCTATGATAAAAAAAGATACTATAGGTATATATTCAAATATATGTGATAATTTATTAAGAAAAAATATGATGAATGATAATATTAATAATAATTATTATATATATATAATGGCAAATGAAAACGAAAAAAAAAAAAAAAAAGACAACCTATCATTCACATTATCAACAACGAATATATTAGAATTGTATTATAATAAAGTTGAGGAAAATAATATAAATGTATATCAACAATATATTTATATAACATGGGATGTTTTAAAAAATACATTTTTATATAGGGGAGAAAAAAAAAAAAAAAATTTTATACCTTTTGTTCCTGAACTTGATTTAAATTTCTTTTTGGCTAGTTGTTTATATAATAAATTAAATTACAAGATAGCGAGAAATACAAGAGGGAGGGTCGAAATGGAAGGAGTTGTGAATAACGTAGATTCGTGTTACGAAATGGATTGTAATATGAACCATAAGGATGATAATAAGGATGATAATAAGGATGATAATAAGAATAATATTAATAATAATCGGGGGAAGATATATAACTCCCCATTAATTGCTGTATGGGATTTTTATAAAGATTTTTATTACCCATATATAAGACCATTTATTGAGCGACTATTATATATTTATCAAATTAATATATACCCCCAAATTTTAAGTAACATAAATATGTATAAAATATCAGATAAGAAAAATTTATATATAGAAGAAAAAGAAAAAGGAGATGCTCGAATAATTATTCTAGATAAAATCACCAAATTCACAAATATTTTTGATGAAGTCACATTTGATAATGTTCTATCAAAGCCTACATATGAAGTACCTAAAAATTTAAATTTTATGGTCGTTTTTCCAAATGGAGATGATATATATTTTTATAATAATCTCAGTAAAAAAAATAAAATAGAAACAGCTGTTTCTATTGCCGAATGGGGTACAATATATATAAATAATGAATTTACACAATTAAAAGATAGAAGTAATTATTATAATAAAAATAATTTAGTAAATATATCTGACCAAGCACATGTGATCAGTGGAATTTTCATTTCTCATTTCAGATCTTTATTAGGATTATGTTCAAACTTTTCAGATTGTATTTATAATATTTTTAATAGTGATACATATAATATAAAATATATAGAAACAATATCTAGCGAAATAGATAGTTACGTATCTTATATCATATCTGAGAAAAACAATTTGTCCTTTTCTTTTTTTTATCATATTCCTTTAAAGAATAGTATTTCTAATTATGAATTATTGATATTAATTAGACAAGCATATAAATATCATATTATGGAAACAATTCAAAATTTATATAAATTTTTATCTATATCAAAAATAAGTATATATATGAAGGTTCCCTATTACACCTTAAAAATATTTAATAATATATTAAACAATATAGAATGTAGTTTAATATATATGCAAGGTAGAATATGCGGAATAAATCATATTGATAAATCAGTTGAAGAAAAATTTAAAAATGAAAATGATGATAAAGAAAAGGATGGAGAGGAACTATTTTTTAAGGCAGCACTGGTGTTAGCCCAATCTGCTTATCAAGATTCTCTGCAAGTAATAAGAAATATATAAATGTATATATATATATATATATATATATGTATATTTATATGTACTAAATTTTTATTTTATATTTTTTAATTTTTTTAGTTATTGGGTGATGACAAAATATCCATTTATGACATATTGTCTAAAGATTTTATGTTGGCTTCTTTTCTTCCTGTCGTAATCCCCTTTGGTTTGCCAATAATTTGTTCAGTATTCCAGTAATATTTAAATATAAATATATATGTACATATATATATATATATATATATATATATAATTATTTATTTACATTTTATTTTTATAATGTTTATATGTTTTAATTTGTTTTAATTTATTATTATTTTTTTCATTTTTAGGGAATTAATCAAATACTTAAAAAAAAGAAAGACAAAAGTCGACTAAAATGGATGTACCATTTTCTCTTGTTATAAATATATTAACATATATAATATTTATTTTGAGGAGATATGAATAAATATATGTCCATAATTTTATTGTGTATTTTATTTTATTTTTTCATTATTATGATTATTTTTTTTTTTTTTGTTCATATATTTATTGTAATTAAAGTGTTATAAAATTAAGTGAAAGATAAATAAAATAATTTTCTTTTTCTTTTTCTTTTTCTTTTTCTTTTGGGTTTTTTTTTTTTTTTTTTTTATAGTTCTATTCATAAAAAATATATATATATATATATAAGTAAATATATAACAAAAATGGAAGAATAATAAAATTTTTTTTTAATTTTATAAAAAAGAAACATTTTTAATTTACACATTTAACTATTCAGCTATTTTATTATAGTTGCCACAAATAGCCAAAATGTCAAAAAAAAAAGAAGAAAAAAAAAAAAAGTGACACTTTTTTCCTGTTTAAGATACACAGATAGCTAGTTGTATAGTAAAAGTTATGAATAAATCAGGAGAATATAAAAAGAAAAAAAAAATACATATATATATATTAATGTATTTCTTTTATTGGGAAAAACAAAATATATTATCCTTTAGTGATACAACGTCAGTAAGTTGTCATATATATATATATATATATATATATATATATATATATATATATATGTATATATTTATTTATTTATTTATTAACAATATTTCAAATTGGAGAAATTTATTTATATTACACATTTTTCATGTTTCCTATTTATGATAATATTTTATTATAATTAAAGATTTAACATTTTAAAAAAATTGGAGCATTTCCAAGATATAATAAAAAGAAAAATATATACGAATAAAATATAAAGGCTGATTTTATTGTGCGAGAATACGCATATGTAAAAAAAAAAAAAAAACCACAGTTCAAAAGACAAGTAAAGGTTGTGAATATTAAAAAAAAAACCAAAAAAAAAAAAAATTAATTAATAGCATCTTTCGAATATACATTGGGAAAAATATAAGCATATTTTATATGAGAGGAGTATTACAGTATAAATTTTAATTAAAAATATTTTTTTATCAAATTATATGAGTGGTACACATGTAATATTTTTATGTAATCATTTTATAACTGTTTTTTTTTTTTTCTTCTTTTTTTTATTATCGAGATAATAATAATTGTATATAAACATATACTATATATATATGTATATATATATATATATATACATATATATATATTTTCCATTTAATAATATTTATAGTTGGAACAAAATATTAAAACACGTTTAGGTATCAATTGTATTTATACTGATATTTTATTTTTCTTGTAATTGTATTGTTCGTATTAATGTTGCATTATAATATATATATGCAAACATTATTTTATGATAAATAAATATAAATATATACATATATATATATATATATATATATATATAATGTATTTAAAATTTTTACTGTATTATATATGTGGTTTAAAATACAACAAATAGATAATCTCTTTTTTTTTTTATGGATCTCAACTTTGTAGACTTTATATAATATTATATAAAAATAAAAACCTTTTATTATTTTCATTTTTTTTTTTTGTATATTTTGTTTTATTTATATATATTTTTTTTATTTATTTCGATTTTTCCTTTATAAAATAATAATTGAACATAAATTATTAAATAATTATTATTTAATTTTATAATATATTTAGGCCAGAAATTCAAAAAATTTTCCTGTAATACCAAATTTCATATTTATTCTTATTTTATTTTATTGATATAAAATAAATATATAAATAAATAAGTACATATAAATATATTATATAAATATATAATAAAAATTTATAATTATTTATATTAAGAAATTACTTTTGTCATAAAACAGGCAAAATTTTATGTTATGAAAATATATATAAATATATTTATATATATAGAGATCCCTTATATGAAAAATTATGTGAAAAGAAAAAAAAAAACTAAAAATTTTTATATACATATAAATAAAAAATATATTATATTATATATATATATATATATAAACAAGGACAAATGAAAGTCATATTATTAAAATATTATATATTATTATATATAAATATAAATATTTTTACCTATTATATTTTATATATATAGTATATATAAATATAAATTGAAAAATGAGATAATTTTTTATATTAATAAAAAAAATATTATATATATATATATATATATATATGCATATATCATAAATAATAAATACGAGTTGAACTTATAATTTTTAATACTACATATAATATGTATATATAATATGTATATAATATATATATAATAAATAAAATATACGTATTTATATATGTATATATTTTTATATGTACGTAATATAATATTAATATAATATATATATAAATATAAATATTTATCTGATTATATATTATATATATATAAATATAATATTAAAGGAGTGTAAAAATATAATTGATTAACAAAATTATATTATTATATATATACTCATAATAACACGCAAAAAGGAAGAAAAAAATTAATAATTAAATGAAACAAAATGAAAAAAAAAATATATATTATAAAAAAGGAAGAAATGAGTATATAATATATTTATATATAATAAAATATAATATAATATAATATATATATATATATATTTATATATAATATATATTATTTGGGTTATATATAGATTTATAATATATAATAATTATATATGCATATATATTTATTAATGAAAATAAAAAAAAATTTTTTTTTTTTTGGATTATAATATATAAATTTGTTACTCATTTTATTTAATTATTTTAATTTTTTATGTTCTTATATTTATATATATTTTTACATTTCAATTTTTTTTTTTTCCCAACTTTTCTTATATATATATTCCTTTTGAATATATTAATTCTTATTATTAATATATATAATAATATATAAATATATATTTTTATGTATACTTTTTATATATATTTTTTTTTTCATCTTTTTGTACTTTTTTTTTTTTTTTTTTATTTTATAAAATATACATATATATATATATATTATGAAATAAAAAAATAAAAATATATTTTATATATATTAAAAAAAGAAAAAAAGTATTTATTTATTATATATAAAATAATATACATACAAAAATTTAAATATAAAATTATGCAGCATTATATATTATACATATATATTTATGTATATTTATAAAATTATATATTATATATTAAATACGAATTCAAAAGGAAAATGAAAAAAAAAAAAAATAAAATAATATAAAATAATATATATATATATATATATATATATTATATATATTACTTATGTATATTTTTATAATATATTTCTTTTTTTTTCTTCCCATTTCTTTTTTTTTTTTTTTTTTTAATATAAACTTGTTAATAAATAAAATATGTATACATACATATTTATATATAATTTATAACCATTAAGAAAAACAATTTTCCATTTTTCTTATTATTTTCAATAATTGTTATATATATATATATATATATATATATATGAAATGCATTTATATGATAAATAAAAAAAAAAAATAAATAAATAAAAAATAAAAAAGTATAAATTATATTTGTATATATATATATATATATATATATTAGAAAACTTAAAAAAAATAAAAAGAATGATATATATATATTAAATTTATATATATATATATATATAAGTTTATGTATTCTTATCCTTTTTCGTTTTTTCATATATTATAAGATACATGCATATATCTGAACATATGTTTTTAAAGAGAAAAAGGAAATTAAAAAAAATAAAATAATAATAAAATAAAATAAGATAATAAATGCACCTAAGGAGAAGCCAAACCATTTAAAATAATATATATATATATATATATATATTTATATATATTTATTTATTTGTGTAATATGTGAATATACAGTTGAAAAAATAAAAAAAATAGAATAAAATAAAATTGTAAGGATATATTATATATTAAGTGTTACATATATATATATATATATATTATATTGTTCGATTTATTTTATTTTATTTTTTATTTTTTTTATTTTGAAAACTACAATATGAACGTTTGTAAAATGAAAGTTCAACAGAAAAAAAATTTGAAAGATTGTAATTTAAAAAGTAAGAATACAATATTAACAAGTTTTGAAAAGAAAAAAAATGAGAAAGATGAGAATAATTTATTAAAATTTTCTAAATTAAGTGATAATAAAAATAAAGTTGTTAATAGCAAATTTTTAAAAAATGATAATTACAAATTTAATGAAAGGAAAGAAAGCTTGACAAGATGTAGTACAAACGAATCATTAAAATTAAAGAATATAAATACATTAACAAAAGATAGTAATTATAATAATAATAATGATGATGGTAGTAATAATAATAATAATAATAATGGTAATATCAAATTGATATTTAAACCAAATGATAAAGATATAGAATCAACAGTAAGAGAAGAGGATGGGAAAAAAAGTGAGAAAAAAACAAACGATTTGATAAATAACAAAAATGAGTTTAAAGTAAACAATAAGTTAATATTAAAAAGTAAAGAATATAAAAATAATATTAATAACAATAATAATATTTGTAAATTAAAGAGTATCGATGATCAAAATAAGAAGCAACAATTGGATACTTATTCTCCTAAAGAAAATGAGGAAGATACCTCAAATAATGTGAAGAAAAATTCGTGTTTAAAAAATATAAAAAAGAGTCAAATTAATGAAAAGGAAGTTATATCTAATACTGTAGATGAAAACCATAATACTCATAGTAAAGGGGATAAGGAAAATAATGTGGTAGCTACTAAAAATGTAAAGAGAATGAACACCATATCAAAAGAACTAAATAATAGAAATAATAATTTAAAGAAGCACGTTTCAAAAAGTAATAGTTTGGATCTAAAGAAAGGTAAAAAAGGTGAGAAGTTGAAAGATAAATTAATTAATAATTTGAGCGGGAAAAAATGTATGAATAAAGAGAAAGAAATTGTCGAATCCAGCAGCGTTAGAAGAAGCAGTAGTAGATATTCAATTGATTACGGAAGAAGAGATAGTTCAAGAGGAGGTTCAGTTAAGCAGGAGAAGGGTAAAGAAAGGAGAGGAAGTAAAAATGTTTCTAAGAAGGTTTCTAAATCGAAATATACAAGAAAGAAATCGAAGAGAATTAAAGAGGAATCTGACGAATCAGATGATGATGATGAGGAGGAAGATGATGATGACGAGGAGGAGGAAGAGGAAGAAGAAGAGGAAGAAGAAGAGGAAGAGGAAGAAGAAGAAGAAGAAGAAGAGGAAGAAGAAGAAGAAGAAGAGGAAGAGGAAGAAGAGAAAGGTGAAGAGGAAGAGGACGAGGAAGGAGAAGAAGAGGAAGAAGAGAAAGGTGAAGAGGAAGAAGAAGAAGAAGAAGACAAGGACCATAATGAAAATAGCGATGATGCGTACACAAATAGAAGTAGAAGAAGTACAAGGTGTAGCATAGTTAAAAGGAAAACAAGCCGATGTATAGGAAAAAAGAAGAGTAAAATAATAAAGAAAAGTACGAGTAAAATGAAAAATAATAAGAAGAAAAAGGCAAGTGTTATTAAATTAGAGAAGAAAAAAGAAAAGTTGAGCAAAAAAGGAATATTAAAGAAAAAGAATAAAAAGACCAAAGGTAAATTAAAAAAGAATTCCAAAGTATATCATAGAAAAAAGAAAATAAAAAATGAAAAAAATTTGATTGATGAAGAAGAAATTGAAGAAGAAATTGAAGAAGAAGAAGAAGTAATAGAGCCATCATATTTTGATGAATATAATCTTTCTATTGAAGAAAGAAAAAAAGATTTAGAAGAGAAAGAGAAGAAAAAAGAAATAAAAGAAAATTATATAAAACAAATAAAATTACCAAAATATGCAGATGATGAATCAATTATATTTATAAATAATCCTAATTATGTGATGGTTTTATTATTTTTAACTGTATATAAAGATGTATTAAAAATGAATTGGAATTTTAAAGATATTGAAGAAATGTTTCAGAATAAGGAAACTACCGAATTTGGTCGAAATTTTATATTAAAGTTATTTTTTTTTTTAGGTAGATATTTTAATTCAAAATCTATATTTATGTATAAATATATATCTAGAATATTTGAAGATAAAGAAGAAAGTTTATCAAGAGTTGTAAATTTCCATGAGTTATTTCCTGTTTTTGAAACCAAGAAGGAAATAAAGAATACTGGCGTGGGTTCAAAAAGAAAAAAAGATAAAAGGGGAAAGAAAATGAAAATGCATCAAAAAGAAGATGAATTATTATATGATGAGGAGATTATAGGGAATGATGATGTTAACATATTTGAGGAGGAGGAGGAAGAAGAAGAAGAAGAGGAAGAAGATGAGGAAGATAATGAACATTATAATGATGATGAAGAGGAAGAAGAGGAAGATCATGAGCATTATAATGATGATGAAGAAAAAGTACATGGAATTTATAATGATGAAGAGGAGGAAGAAAAAGAGGAAAATAATGGTAATTATAATGAGGAAGAAGAAAAAAAAAGCGATTCAAATAATGGAAGTACAAAGAATACTATTATAAAGGAAGAAAAAGATGGATTAAATATATCAGAAAGTAGTCATAATGAAGTTAATGTTAATAATGATAATATGAATAGAGAAGAAAGTTGTAAAAATGGTAACAATGGTGAAAATGAAAAAAGTGGAGATTTTAATATAAATGATGATATAATAAATGATGATATAAATAATACAGAGAATAATAATAATAATAATAATAATAATAATAATAATAATAGTAATAATGAAATTGTGAATAGTAAAAATAATGTTGAGATTAAATTAGATAAGATTGCTGAAAAAAATAAAGATATGAATAATACAGAAGGTATTATAAAAAGTGAGAATGTAGATGATGAGAAAGGATTAACTAATAAATTATTTTTAGAATGGGATGATTTATCAGTTACCTCTAAACTAAGAATTATTCGTATGTTATTAAATTTAGTTTTATGTGAAAGTAATAATTTAAAGAAGATGTTAGGTGATGAGAAATTAAATTATAATAATGGATATTTAGGAAAGATAAATAATGAAAAGTATTGGTTTATTTTTAATGATACAATTAATATTGAATATAAATTATATTTAGAAAGAGAAGAAGAAGGTTCTTTTATTTTTATATGTGATGATGATGATATGTTATATACAATAGGTTATAATTTTTTAAGAAATAGTGAAACTAAATTTATGGGTGAGGCATTAATTGAAAGATATAATAAAGTATGTAGAGAAAGAAGAAATAGAAGTCGAATGTTGAAACAGCAGAAGAAATTATTATGTGCTGATATAAATTTGAATGATCCATTATTAGGAACAAAGAAGAGGCAGCCTAAACAGGTTGAATATTTTAATTTTGATAATAATGAAAAGATGAGAAGGAAGAAAAGTGATATTAATAATAATCCTTATTCGGTACCACCTACAAAGTCATATCAGAAGAATGATAGATCATTTAGATTAGCTGCAAGAAATGCTCAAAAAGGGAGTGTGTATGATTTAGAAGCGTGGAAATTGAATGAGGGTTTATTGGGTATAGAAAATCAGGGAACAATATCTGGAAATTATAATATAGCAAATGATGGTAATAATATGATAGAAGCAAATAATATAATTGATAGCAATAATAATAATAATAATAATAATATTGCGGTGGATGGAGATGGGAATAATATATATGGCCTTAATAATAACAAGCTGGTTGGATCAGAGGGAAACACGATCAACGGTAATAATAACAACAACAACAATATTAATAATAATAATAATAATAATAATAATAATAGTAATAATAATAATAATAGTAATAGTAATAATAATTTGGGAACGGTTAAGATTCCATTAAAAAGAGGAAGGAAAAAAAAATCTGAAAAAAAGAAGAGAGGTAGGAAAAAGAAAGTTCTATCAGTAGATGGTGTAGGAGATATAGCAAATAATTTAACTGGGTTAGGTGTTGATGAAAATAAGAAAAAAAGTACCCAGAGTACTGGTAGAGGTAAGAGAGGTACATATACTAAAAGAAATACAAGACCATCTGTTTCTATAAAATATGGTACAAGAAGTCATTCATTAAATAAATATGAAAATGATGTTATGTCGTTTAATGAGTATTCATTAAATCCTGGATTAAGCATGGATGAGTTTTATAAAAATATGGTTATGGATCCTAAATTTTTTCATGCAAATATGAGTATGAATAATTATATGAATGGTGCTTTTAATATGCCAAATAATAATAATAATAATTCAATGATGAATATGAGGAATGGTAGTAAGATGGGTAGTATGAATAATTTAGGAGGTTATAATTTCCCGTATATGTGTACACCACCACATATGTATAATCAATATTATATGTATAATGGAAACAGTATGTATTTACCGAATGGTGGAGCTAATAGTAATATGAATATGAGTAATACAAATAATGGTGCTTCTGTTGGTATTGGTGGAAATGTTGTGTCTAACCAAAATGCGGTCAAAGATGTTAAGGGTGAAAATATGCTTATGACTAAAAATAGTATAATGGAAAATAGAAATTCAATTTTGATGAATAGTATGAATAATATGAATATGAATAATATGCCTCATAAGAATAGTTTCTTGGGTAATGATGGTATAAATAATATGAACAGTATGATGAATAATATGAATAATAATAATAATAATGTGAATAATAATAATAATAATAATAATAATAATGTGAATAATAATAATAATAATAGTGTGAATAATAATAATAATGTGAATTTTATGGATAATGTGGGAAATAATAACAATAGTAACAATTCTATGAATAAGTACAACAATTATATGATGAATAGGAATGCACTAAATAATATGGGAGGTACGAACGCATTATATAACAATATGTATAATATGAAATTCCCTTATATGAATAATGATATGATGAATTATAATTATAATATAAATTCTTTTCAGAATATAAATTATGATAAAATAAATAAAAGTATGTTTAAGAGATATCCTAATTTTATGGGTGGTTATCCTTATAATAATATGAATCCATATAACAATTTTAATGCTTTCAATATGAATTATCAACAAAATGAACAACTGAACCAATTACCTAATATTCAAGGAGCCTATAAAAATAAACTAATGAATGATAACTTATCGAGTTATCAATTGTATAATAATAATAATAATAATAATAATAATAATACAAAGCAAAATCATCATGATAATGATAATAATAATAATATTAATAAGAATAATAGTGAAGGTGGTAATAAAAATATTGATGATAGTAATAAAAATAATGATTTAAATAAAAATAATGATATTATAGATAGTACAAAACTTAATGAACAACCTGTTGGGGGTCTAGCTGTTAATAATGATTGTAGCACTAGAGGAGAGGATAATCAGAGGATAGATTTAAAGGGAGATGTTGTAGAAGCATTAGTAGGAAATAATAATGATAAAATGAATAGTAGTGATCACAATTTGAATTCTTTAAAAAATTTAGGAAATATAAATAATACATATAATATGGATCACATGTCACACATGAGAAATTCTGTAAGCGGATCATCCATTGGTATGATAAATCCTGGTCATATGAATAGTTCGCATAGTGGTAGTATAATGAATAAGGATAAATTGAGAGACCTGCAGTTGAATAATAACATGAATAGTAATAATAACAATAATAATAATAATAATAATTATGTAAAACTTAATCCTTTTGATCATCCCATGAAGAATATAAATAATAATTTAATGGATGATAAATATCCCAAAGATAATAATAATAATAATAATAATAACATGATGATGATGATGATGAATAGTGTTTACAATATGATGGGATCAGATCATTTCCATATGAATAATAGTCATATGATGGATCCTATGGGTGCACCTAAAATGAATGAAAATATATATAATCATAATAATATGAGTTTTGAAAACAACACTAATCATAATAATCATAATAATCATAATAATAGGATACATGATAAGCTTCCTGAATGATTATGTCTGTGACAAAAAAAATAACATGTAAAATATATAAATTGTGATAATTAAGATATTATATATGAAAATATATATTTTGTTCATGTTACAAAATGTTACAAAAAAAGAAGGGGCGAGAGGAGGAACATGTTGCATTTTAAATACGTATTTTTTTGAATATAATAATTGGATACGCACATATACATATATGTGTGCATATATATTTGTATATAGAAAATTTTATTAAATTTCAATAACTTTTTTTTTTTTTTTTTTTCTTATTTTATAATGACTAAAAGATGATGCTTATTTTATGTATCTACTTATATATATATATATATATATATATATATATATATATGAGATTTCCATATTGTTTGAAAAAGAAGAAAATAAAATATATTATATATATATATATATATATATATATATATATATTTATATATATATATATATTTATATATTTATATTTTATTTTTTTTTTCTGTTATTAACTCATCATATAATTGTACATATTTATAAAAAGTAAAAAAAAATAATTTTTTTTTGAAAATATATATAATTCATATTGCTAAATTATTATATATATATATATATATATATATGTTTTATTTTTTATTTTTTAATTTAAATATAAAATGTGATTACATTCTTTTATGTTTTTCTATTTTTGTATTTTTCACTTTTTTTTTTTTATATTTTTCAACACAAAAATAATTTAATAATATATAACAAAATATAACTATAAGAATAAAATGTTTAAGTTGAATGATTCTTCATATGTTTATAATTCAATTTATACTCCTTTTTTTTGTAGCACATGTTGCTATAGATTATATAAAAAATATATATACAAATATATTATATATATATATATATATAATAAGTTAATTGTAGAAAATATAATGAATTTTTATGTGTTATTTTTTTTTTATATATTAATATTTTTATGATATGGAAAAATTAAATGAAGAATATATATAAAATGAAGAGAAACTATGAAAGATCTTATTTTTTATTATTTTTTATTATTTTATTTTAATTGTTTCTTTTTTTTTTTTTTTTTTTTTTTTTTCTTTTTTTGAAATATTACAATTTTTTAATGAATACTTATTTGATGTTTTCTTATTTTGTATTAATTAATACATATATTTTATATTGTAAATAAATAAAATATTATATAAACCCTTTTGGTAATTTTAATTTTTGTGACTTTCTTTTTTTTTTTTTTTTTTTTTTTTTTGTTATTATTACATAATGAAATATGATATAATAAGAAGGTTCCGAATATTTTTGCGATTGGTTTTATTAGATAAAGAATGTGGTATTGAAACTGGTTCTTTAGTAGACTTAAAAAAATGGGGTAGAGAGCAGATATTAAAGAATAGGGAATTAGTAAATGACTATATATCATATAGGGAGGTATTAAATGAGTATACAAGAATTTTAAAAGAAAGGAAAACGGAACATTTAGAATGTAACATTGAAAAGGTGGCTAACCATGTTGGTTTAACAACAAAAACTATGAGAAATGAAGAATAGGAGCTATGGAAGGATAGAAAAAAAAAATAGATACATATATATATATATATATATATATATATGTTACATTATTACCTTGTAATTTTATAATTTCACTTTATTTTATTTATTAATTTTTTTTAGTTTTTAAAAAAAAAAAAAAAAAATTATTATATATATATATATATATATATATATATAACTGGAAAAATATAAAAAATATACATGGATTTGTTTTTTTTATTTGAGACAAGAAAAATGTGTAAAACTATATACACAAAAAAAAAAAAAAATAATATATGATATGATATACATATGAAGGGTATAATATATATATGTGTGTGTTTGTGTGTTTGTGTGTTTGTGTGTTTGTGTGTTTGTGTGTTTGTGTGTTTGTGTGTGGATGCTCCTGCATAACTTACCAAATTTGCTGTAAAATAAAAAAAAAAGAATGTTATTCATTTCCATAATTTTCTAAGAGTAAAATTTTTCTCTGCGTCTTGCTTCATAACCTTAGCAACTGCCATTTCGAAATCTTCCTGTGTTACATGTACTCTTCTCTCTCTTAAGGCAAACATTCCAGCTTCTGTACATACAGCTTTTACCTCAGCACCTGAACAATTATTCATATCAGTTGCAATTTTGAGCATATCTATACCTCTCATTAGATTCATTTTTCTACTATGTATTTTTAATATCTCCATACGTGCTTCTACATTTGGATTTGGAAATTCGATTTTTCTGTCTATACGTCCAGGTCGTAACAAAGCTTCATCTAGAATATCAATACGATTAGTGCACATGATAACTTTAATATTTTGTGTAGATTCAAAACCGTCTAGTTGATTTAACAATTCCATCATTGTTCTTTGTACTTCTGAATCACCATGTTCTCCTTCAATTCTTTGACTACCAATTGAATCAATTTCATCCATAAATATAATAGAAGGTGCATGTTCTCTAGCCATAACAAATAATTCTCTAACCATACGTGATCCTTCTCCTATATATTTCTGTACTAATTCAGAACCTGAAACTCTAATAAAAGTACAATCTGTATGATGAGCTACTGCTCTTGCTAATAATGTTTTTCCTGTTCCTGGTGGTCCATATAATAATACTCCTTTAGGTTGTGATATACCTAATGATTCAAAAATTTCTGGATGTTTTACTGGTAATTCGATGACTTCTTTTACTTCTTTCACTTGTTGATCTAATCCTCCTACCATTTCATAAGTAGAATCTGGAACTTTTTCAACTTTCATTAAAGAAACCAAAGGATCTACTTTACTAGGTAAGATTTTATGTAATTTATAAGAATCGTTATATAATGCAACTCTTGTATTAGGAGTACAATGAGATATATTTATATGCCTAGCAATATCCACAACATATTTTCCTTCAGGATTTATTTTTACTAATACTTTATTTTTTCCCATTGGTTTTACGATTTCACCCACATAAGAAGCAGCTTCTAATAAATATTGTATTTCATCACATAATTCACGTACTCTAGCATTTAATTCATTTCTTTGTGCTTCTAACCTTTTTTTATTCTGTAATTTTTTATTTATAATCGATTCATATTCTTCAATTTTTAATTCGTAATATCTTTTTATTCCCGATTGTACTTGTTCTTCATTCAATAAACTCTTATTATTTTCATTGTTATTATCTTCCATATTATTTTCTGATATTTCGTTCTTTATTCCTTCTGACAGATTTTTTGACCTTACATCAAAATCAACAGCTGCCATTAGAAACAATATATTAATACATACATATATATATATATATATATATATATATATATATAATCAATAAAATATATATGTATATATTATAAATATATATTATACATATATATTATACATATATATTATACATATATATTATACATATATATTATAAATATATATTATACATATATATTATACATATATATTATAAATATATATTTTGTTTAATATATTTTTTTTTTTTTTTTTTTTCATAAAGGCAAAAATATATTTATTATATATAATAAAATTATTATATTTATATGTATTATATCACAATATTTATTTTATTAAAATATTGAAATTATATGAATCCTTTAAAGGTTATTAAATATATACATAAATTTGAATATTTTGTAAAAATTTTTTTTTTTTTTTTTTTTTCACATTTTCCTGATTTAACTTGGTCGTAACATAAAGAAAAAAATAAATCAAAACAAAATAAAATATAATATAATATAATAAAATATTTCAAATGAATACTATATATATATATATATATATATATATATATATATATATATATATTATATTATAATATATGCATATTTTATTTTATTTTTTTTTCAAATGGGTAATAAATAATTAAAAAATATTTAATAATATTTTTTTTATATGTATTTATATTTTTGAAATATTATGAATAAATTAAATATTAATTATATATATATATATATATATGAATGTAATTATTTATTTTTATTGTATTAACCTTATAAAGGAAGAAAAAAAATGTTAGATATATTTGACTTTTAAATAATTATATTATGAACATATTATA